>QFDD01008120.1:0-12264 GCA_006871305.1 Vachellia collinsii | reverse complement strand
TAAATACCTAGTTAAGAGTTTTTTTTCCACTTTGTATTTTTTTTTTTCAATTTGTACTCCACTCATCTATAATATAAGAGTTAGGTGGGAGGTTAAATTTGATTCTGAATATAAGATCTTAATTCAATTGTATTATATTATTATATTTCTTTCAAATTAATTTACTTAACCTATAAACCAACATATAATGTGATATTATATAGTGGTATTTTTGAAAGATCATGTCACATGTGTTTAAATGAATCAATTTATTTTAATTTTTTGGATTCAATCAAATCTGTTATGTAGTTTTTATGTTAGAGGTTAGAAGTAGAGTGGTTTCCAATGCAAATGGTTAGACGAGCATTTTATAAATACATCGCACATCTTGTATACATAGTTAATTAAATTAATTTTACTGGTCTCTATAAATTAATTGTCTATTTCCTATATTTAACATTGGATTGAAGGTTTGTATTTTCAATTTTTATTAAATCATGGCACTCATAATTGTAATTATTTCTCTCAAAAAATAATTAATAGATATCTTATTTTGAGACTATCCATTAGAGCATTAACTGAGGTTTAACTTAAAAAAAAAAATCATCTCAAGACATTTAGTCATTAGGGTAAATACTCAATCACCCCTTGATATTGGATGATTTATTTGATAATCGACTCCTTAGAAAGCATAATTAGTAATAATTCAATGCATTGTACATGGAAAATACAAAAGCTTAAATTAAGATCTCCCCAATTAATTGACAAGTTAGGTTATCTATATTTTCATATAATCAAGTGGCTTAACTTCCGTGCATTGCATGTATTCTTGATGATTCTTATACATTTTATATTATATATATTGATTATATGATTTTTTTTTATTATATTAAGGTGTACATTGACGGGAATGAAGAGTTTTTTTTAGTACAAAGAATTAAATTAAAATAGAGTGCAACTTTTAGAAAAGGAATTAAGAAAAATTGTGTGATATTTTTATGAAAATATATTTTTTGTTGGTTGATGCGTCAAATCTAGAATATTTGTCAATATATTTTGAAGGTTCACCTAATTTAACTTTAATCATTCTCGCTAAGTACAATCCTTTAATCATTCACCTCACCAATCAACCAGTTGATTGAAAAGGGGAAAAAAATTGGGGTTAAATCATTGGACACCCTGATCAGTAATCAAAAGTGTCAACCCATTTCTTTAATTAAATTAAAGATATTTATTCACATTCAAATTTCATAAATGTGCTCTTTCATAAAAAAAAAAAAATAGAAAATGATCTGCCTTCTATTTGTGGGCATAGAGTACCAACTACCAACACGTAAGCAAAATTGTCCCTTCCAACTGACAACTTTTTTCCACCATTAATGAAATCTAATGTTTTACCAAACGTAAATTTAGCCTAATGGTATTTAATAAAACTATCTTTACTAGCGATGTATCTCATTTGTAATATCAAATCGTTGATACTCACCTCTTTAATTAAAAAAAAAACAATTATTATTTCTCTATATGGCACACATTCATATGAGGCATTTCTAACATGTTTCATTTGGAGTGAAAATCACTAATTATATATTAAAATTTAATCACTTTCAAATTTTACCATTATTAAGGAATATGTGGAAATTGAGAAGTTTAAAGATAATAAATTAAAGGTAAAATTGTCCATTTATATAATAAATTTAACTGGGTAACTTAAAATACACTCTTGCTTCCCAATAAATAGGGTTAAGGAGTGTGCGCCAGCATAGATAAAAGATGCAATAACTCTGTTTTGGAGATAATTGCAGTTCTGAAACAAACTGAATAACTCAGTTTCAACTAATTAAATTTGCTTGAGAAGCGAAAGCAAGGGATTACGTTATCGCTTTTGGACTTTTTCTTTACAGTCAAGTCTCAAAGAACTCAAGTTGTAACCGAAAAGCAAAAGCAAAGTGATAAGCATCTTTTAATCTATAAATTATAATATAGGAGTAGTGCACTGGCTGACCCTAAAGAAGAATAAAGGAAACTGAACTCTCACTCTAAAAGAAAGATCTGCAAACTAAAACATAAATGCTTCTTAGAATCAATGCTCCAAAAAAAGGGCATGTGTTTATGACCACCACCTTGGAATGTGAACAGAAAAACAAGGAGAAAAGGGGTTGTTTGATTATGATCACGCAAAATCTTCAAATCAAGGATACAAAGGAACAATTGTTCCAAAGGCTGCTCTGTCTTTTTCTTTTCACAGGACAATCTCTTTTTGCAGAATGGATCCCTCTACAAAGCTCAAGTGCTTAAATCTCAAAGATTAATTAAATTTGAGAGATTCACTGAGTTCTAAAAAATGAATATAATTATTAAAAAGTCTCAATAACAAATGAACAGTGTAGACATATTGCCATTTTCAACTTGTCATTATATGATGTTCACTTGTATTGCAAGATTTTTTGGTGTTTATATTTTTTCATTAACACCTTATAGGAATTTTACCTATTAATTCTCATATTCTCTAATTGAAGAGAAATCGGCTAAATATGAGATGCATGCACAAAAGATTTACGCATTAAATTTTTGTTCTCAAGAAATACTACCACACACACAATAAAATGGTCAGGAGTCAATAATGAATAATTATTGGCAACTATGAACTGAACTACAATACAATCTTATATAAAGTTAATCCCAAAAACTTAATGGATATACGAATTAATTTAGTTAGACTTTTAAAGACAAATGTTCGTGATCATGAGAGGAAGGATTGCAGCACAAATCAGTGCATCTCGGGTACGAATGTAATTCCAGAGTGGCGATCAATGCATGAGTCCAAACAAATTATTCACATTTCACACAAATTCCTACAACAATAAAAAAACAATCAATCCTCCTCAAGAATATAATGTAAGCAAACTGGGGGAATAGATAGAGAGCCCCCAAGTAAGAGACTCTGGTGAACAACAAAAGGACTAGGGAGACAAAGGGATCGTAAACAGCTGGATTCTGTAATACCTAAATGAATTAACAAACAAGACTATATATTATGCATGCCAAAAACGAGGGCCATAATGAAATAATGGAGGTCTCACTTCAATTTGGTATCAAGGGGGGGAGTATCCACTATCTGGATCTGTCAATGACTGAATCTTCTCTTCCTCTTTCTCTAAACTGGCATGGCAAATCTCCTCAATTCTGCTTGCAACCACATCCATGGAGGGTCGATTGTCGGGATACTGTTCAGTACATTCAAGTGCAAGCTGCAAGAGCTTGACCATTTCCTCCTCAACATTCTGGTATCTGAGAAGCTCCATGTCAAAAACCTCGGTGTTCCACTCCTCTTGGACAATAGAGTGGACCCATCTTGGGAGGTCCACCCCTTCTTCATTCAATGAAGAATGTGTTGGAGCTTTCCCAGTAAGCAGCTCCAAGAGCATTATACCAAAGCTGTAGACATCTGCCTTTTGGGATACTTTGCGAGCATCTGTTACCTCCGGGGCTCGGTAACCAGAAACGCGGTTGGGAGTTGAAGTTGGGAGTGCAAGATGAGCAAGACCAAAGTCAGAAACACGAGCTTCAAAGGATTTAGTGAGAAGGATGTTTGATGACTTAATATTTCCATGTGAGGCAGATGGGCCATGTGAGTGTAGGTACGCAATCCCACGGGCAGCGCCAAGGGCAATGCGAGACCTTGTTTCCCAGTTTAGTGGAGTTCTGCCAGCGCCATTATTAGCTGTAACAGGAAATATGAAAGATTTTAAATGGAGCAGATTAACAATGTCCAATAATGAGTCTGCAAATAATGAATTATTTCAACCGCAATAGTGTTTATTGCAGCCACCATTGCTGTTAAAACTAATCCAGACGCACACAGGAGATGGAAATAGAAGCATAAGGATGCCCAACCTGACTTGTGACAAAAATCAGTCACCTTGAAACGGCGCACAGATATCATGGAGTAACTTTTAAATTCCAGAGCATTATATTATCATTTATCAGCATTATCTCTAAGAAATTTCATATATTTAAGTATTTAAGTACAAACCTGAGAAACAACATTTGGCTGACCAGGAAAATCAAGATAAAGAATAAGCTAAGACATGCTGTCAGCCTAGAGCAGGCAGAAAAATTCAGGTTCATCTGAAAATATGCTTAAGACCCAAGAGTAAACTGATCTCTTGAATGGAATATAATGTTTCGCCAAACGTAAAAGTGATTCTACCCCCGATAATCTGATATCCTATTAATGAAAACCCAACAGCCACGAGAAGTGATGCAAAACCCAAAGATCTGATTTATGCAGCCTTTTAATCTAGGCAAGTCCATGGCGTAGAAATTGGAGTTAAAACTAGCATGGAATGAAATTTCAAAACAAACATGAAGAGACACAATGTAACAGAGTAGACAAGAGAACGGGCACCATTATTCATTTGATCAGAAAGGAGAGAACAAAATTATGACAAAGGGGACCATACCAATGTTGTACCAAAAATGACGACCAGGCAACAAGATGCTTACCATGCAAAAGGGCAGATAAGCTTCCCATGGGCAAGTAATCATAGGCAAGAAGCTTTTCTTCGTTGCTATAATAGTAAGCTCTGAGCGGGACTAAGTTATCATGAAACATCTTCCCCACTTGTTCAATTTTCTCTCTGAATTCGTTTTCAGGAGCAGTTACATCCTTCAACCTCTTCACTGCCACCACCACCCCCATTTCCAAAGTAGCCTTATATGTGGTTCCAAAGGTGCCCTTCCCCAAAACTTCTGCTGATGCCCTTAATAAATCCTCAAGATCAAACACTTTGCTGACATTACCAAAAAAGACCAATCTCTTACTCCTACCAGTCTTAGCATCACCACCTCTGGCTGTTGCTGAATAACTTGCCCCAGAATTCTCAATATCTCTGGTTGTCTTTTCTTGAGGAATTTCAACCTCAACGCTCTTACCCGGTGCTATATCCCTCGAATCCTTGTCCTTACGGCTCCTCTTCCCGCACAAAAAGAGCAGAAGAAGTAAAATCAACAGAAGTCCGACCACTGAACCAATTACAATTCCTGCAATTGCTCCACCAGATAACTTCTTCTTGTTCTTTCCACCCTCCGTTCCGGGACATTCTTGCAAGGGCTTCCCGCAGAGAAACAAATTCCCCGAAAATGCACTCGCATCTAAGTGCGAGAACTTTGTGGGAATGGACCCGTTGAGCCGATTAGACGAAACATTAAACTGATCAAGAGGAGGAGCGGTCAGGTCAGGAATGGACCCAGTGAGCTGGTTGTTGTCCAGAAGGAGGGTATCTAGCCTCGTGAGGTTGTTAAAGTTAGGCGAGATCTCACCGCTGAAATTGTTTTTAGCTAAATTCAAACGAACCAGGTTCTGCATACGATAAAGGAAATCAGGGATTTCTCCAGAGAAGAAATTCCCCTGCAAATAAAGGTTCCGAAGGTTAACAAGATTAGCAAAGTCGTTGGGAATCGGCCCAGAGAGGGCGTTAATACGAAGGGACAGAGTTTGGAGCTCAGTAAGATTCCCAATTCCCAGCGGAAGCCTCCCAGAAAGACCCATAGCCGGAAGCCGCAACATAGTGACCCTGTCCTTGGCAGAATTTTCACAGAACACCCCAGTCCACAAGCAAGGACTCGTCTGAGAGAGGTTCCAGAGAAGGGAACGGCCACCAACGGCACCGCGCAGAGCCACCAAAGCGGCTCTATCAGAAGCTAGATCCTCGGCCACGACGGCGAACAGACACAGCGACAAAGAAGGAACCAACAAGAGAAGCGGAAGCAGAGACTTCATTTTTCTCTGCGCTTACAAAAGAAAAAAACTGCCAATCGAGAGGAGACGACTTCCACTAATTTGTAGGTTTCGAGTAGAAAAGGAATGAATGCTAAGAAATCAGAGCCATGAGTCTTTCGGAGCAGAAGCAGCACAATAATTCAATTTCAGTTTCCGCTTGGCTGCTCAAAAAAATAAGCGAAACTGAAAGAGAAAAACAAAAAACAGAGAAGGCGTTAGGGGTTCGTTTCCCACGGCAGCACAGACAAGGTGGGTGTCACGTATTTGAATACGTGAAGGTTAACTTAAGGCTAGAGAGAGAGGGTGGGGGGGGGGGATAAAAAAAGGAGGGTGGCAGAATCAAAAAATTACCATTCATTACCCCCCAAATTCGAAATATTGGTTTTTTTTAAAAAGATTAAGAAAGTTAAATTATAATTAAACAATGTTTATTTATATATATCATTAAATTATAAGTTAAATCAAATAAATTATTTTAAACAAATATAAATATAAATATTTCACAATAATGTATTTAAGTTTTTTATATAGTTTAAATAATCATTTTTAAAATGGTAATGAATATAAATAAAGAAACATAGAATTTTTTTTTTTTTTGCAATTACAATAAAAAATTGTTAGAACTTCTATGATTACAAAATTTATTGTCTTTAGTATCTGAAATTTGGTTTTATATTCAATCAATATGTAGAGTATCTTTAACTGTGTATAAAGCTGAAAATATTTACAAATATTTAAAAATATGTTGCTCATTGAAGCATTTGAATCATCATGTTCTTTTGAACAATGAATCTTGTAATGTGATATTTTTTAGAAACTTACCTATTATAATTTGTTCGGAGTTGGAATTTTTTTTTGCATATATTTTTTGCTTGAAAAAATTCAAATTACTTTTTTTAAGTAACATGGATATCTTCAAATTACTTTGGACATGAAATCAATCCCTGTCGAGATTTAGGATAAAAAGGTTTTTAACCTCTCTCAACAAATGCGCTTTATGATATTTGAACTTACATTTTTACCCTTATAAAGTGAAGCAGATTAAAACCTTAGCTAACGATTTCCTGATTGAAATTGCTTTTTAATATAAACTAGATTGATTGTGAATCATACAAAACATGAACCGTCATTCGTACCGTTTATATAAACTTGGATAATGGGATATAGATATTTTATTTATTCAATTTAATTTCCAAAACTGTAATTCTTCTTCTGCTTCTCTTTTTTTTTTGGTGAAACTGTAATTCTTCTTAAGTTATAGGAAAACTCTCTTTGATCCTTATCGTGAGAAATTACAGCGTACTGGGAGGTGCATATAAGAACAAGAAGGTACAACGCGGTTGATTCGTCGACCAATTCCTAAAACGATTAAGGAAACTTCTACGTGGGGCCCACCGAATTTGAATGGGCCAATGGGAGGCGAGATTTGGAAGGGGGGAGGGGTGGGCTTCGGTGGGAGCGCGTCCCAGCTTAAGCTTCAAGTTGGCTCCTTAATTAAGCTTTTGTTAGACTGAAAGTACTAATCTGATGATTATTAAAGGCGAAAAATAATAAATCTAAAGATTATCATATATCCAAAGACTGATTGATTTTCTGTTGACGGCAGTCTAAGATCTAATAGTATTTGACCATCGGATTAGTAATATAATATAATAATACTAACCAGGCTGTCATGAGTGATTAATTAATTAGCTACGCTTTAATTAAGATTGCAGCGGTTTCGTGGCTTGCAATTTCCATTTTTCTTATGTTTTAGATCGTGATTTTAAACATCTTTACTTTCTTAATCTGATAAGTTACTGCTTCCTCCTGTTTCTTTTTCTAAACAATATTCTTTTTCATATGATTGACACTAATTATAAGTAATAATTTGATTTTGTCTAAGAATTAAATGTTTTTTTATTTTACATCTCTTATATATTTATTGTTTTTGATTGATCTTAATAAATACTTAAATAGTTTCATTTTACATAATTTAATTAATTATCATTAAATTTCATCAATCAATCGTCAAATCAAATCAAATATATATAACTAAAACTTATATCTCAACAGTGATTGATATTTATAATCATCATATGTCGTATCTTTAATTAAATCATTGATCCATCTCATTTATTTATACAATTAATAATAATTTTAAGTACGTAATCAATGAATTTTCAGTGGTTGTTTATGAGTGTCTTTTCTATCAATTATTACGTATATTTTTAAATTAATTTTCTTTGGCATCATTACTCATCCGTCATGTTGTATGAAAAATTAAAAATTTGAGGTTTTTTTTCTTTACAAACTCTAAACAATAATTGGAGCATTTGTAAATGAAATAAATTTATTTAATGAAAAATTGACGTGAACCAAATAAATAATCATATGAAATATATATTAAAATTACAATTAGTAGTAAAATTAAGATAAATTAATTGGGGCATTTGAAAATGAAGTAAATTTGTTTAATGGGTAAAAAAATGTGACATGGCAATAGTAATGTTATATCTAGAGTTCTTTTGTTGGGGGTGGGGACAAGGCGAGGTGAAGACGGTTGGCAACGACACATGTAGTTGTACAAATATTATTGATCATTTATCAGAATATTATCACTTTACAAATGGAGCAATACTTGCTCTGACATTAGAAATTATAGGTAAGTTCAATAAATTGTTAATCTATACATATAGAATAACGTCATGTGTTTTAACGTTGATCATTATTAATAAATATATTCTAAATTTCCTTATGCTTGAGCTCATCATATTATTGAATTACTCAATTTGTTTCTTTTTATAAACAATAATTATCTAAATCATGTAAAAGCAACTATTGATTTAAATCAGTTAAAAGTAAAAAATATGCAAGAGAAATAATTTTTTCTTTCAAATATATATTTATTTATTTATGAAGATAATGAATTGGAAAGAATTGGTGGGAAAAATATAAGAGAAATATATAATGAATTAGGGGTCAAAATATAAAACGCATTAAATTTTTTTTTAAAAAAAAACAAATTCTTGGTTATATAGATAGAACTAACTCTATATGAGGTAATATTACTTATAAATAAAATTAAAATGATGATATTTCCAAATTTATTTTGTTTGATTTTAATGTTGTTCATTTATTCAACAATTCCACGTAATCGTGCAAGGTATGGGGTTATTAAATCTTATATTTTTGAAATTTATTTTGTATGATTTTAATATTATTTATTTGGTTTATCTATTTAATAATTCTACGCAACCGTGCAACGTATGTATTTATGAGGTCTTATTAGTTATAAAAAAATCGAAAGGAGTAATTATCTTTTTGGGAAGTGTATCTTTTGATTAGAAGGGGAAGGACGAAGAAGATCTCGTGTTTTCTGCATGGCAAGGGCCAAAAAGATTCTCTTTATGACAGATATACTGATTGGGAGAAAGGTACATAAAAACCACCAAAATAATTCATCAAAACGGTTTGATTTCTTTAAAGGCCATCGTGATTATTTTGAAATAGAAAAGCTTTTATGAAATTTAACATTCTAATTATTGTTTTCTTTTCATTTTTTTTTGCCAAATATTGTTTTCTTTTCATTACTTATTGGTTAATAAGTTATTATTGTCATATAGCAACCTTGTTATCAAATTATAAATTTTTTTCGCTAGCATCAAAAGTGAAGAAAATTATTTTTTTAAAGAAATGATATTTTTAACCTCTTGTTAAAATAACAATCATATATAAAAATATTTGTACACCGTTAAAAAATTAGTGAAACAAGTGCTTGACTTTCTACATCGGTTATATATATACCAATTGTAGAATCCATGTTGGAAGAGAAAACTAGATGTTATGTAATTTGCACAAAATATAAAATTAGTGCAAAAACTAGGGGTTATGCATTTTGCATAAAATGTAATATTTACAACTTGGGAATAGTCATACACATTGGAGAGTTCATATATACATGGATATAGATACATAACAATATTATATTAAACAATTGTTTACATTATATACATATCCAATAAGTAATAATTATTAAAAGAATTAATTTGATTTATATTTACTTAAAATTATAGCAATTAATCTATTAAAATACTAAGAAATATCATCCTGTATGATCATCGAAGAATCATGTCTGTCAAAAATAATAAGATATTAGTTCAATGATATTATCATTATTGGATTAGGTAAAGCAGTGTGCAAATTTGAATCATCAGGCAATAATCAAATAATTTCTTTTTTCATTATTTGAAGTATTTATATTCATTATTTTTTTTTCAAACTAATTTTTATGATTTATAAATTGAAATATACACTTTGAAAATTTAAAAACTAAACTAAAACTTAATACTATTCTTAATCCATTATATTAAAATCAGTTAACTTTTTAGAGAGATTACATGGTTAAATAAATTATTTAACTATAACATATTTTGAATTACTTACATGTATTATGATATTATATATTATTTTATAAATCAGATAAAGTAATTTGAAGAAAAATAATAAATATATCAATTGATTAGCTTTTTAATAATTAACTAATTCTAATATTAAAAATAAAAAATAATTTTAAGAGACAAAAAAATATTTTTTACCCGCTTGCTTGCTGTAGCCTGTAGGATTATAATTGGCAGGCTGGCCCTGTTTACAAGTCTTCCCTTGACACATGTCATTAGTTCATTGCTCATCTGCTCAAGCTAAACAGCTTGTAAGCTTCAGCTTAATGACCAATTTGCCCATGGTCAGCCGAAATTATCTATAAATTTTTTTTTTAATAATATCTGCATCCATTCCATAATATGGACTTATAAAATAAAGTTTCAGCTCAGTTACTTGAATTATTCTTAAATAATTGGATGAATGAGATTTGGGATTAGATATGAAAAAAACTATTACACTGAAAACTTCAAAACATGACTACTTAAGGATCTTGATCATTTACAAATAAAATTTAGAAAAAAAATTAATTAACTGAAATACCAATAAATACATACACATCGGATTTTAATTTGGAAAACTTGCTTTTAGAGGCTCTAACTTGTATACATTACTTAATCCGTCCTTATTATAAGAAACGTTTTTATGTGTATAACATGTTTTTCATAAGAAATACTTGGAAGCTGTCAAATTTTTATGTGTCCATTTTACTCCATTGAATAAATCATATGATTATTTAATTCTCATTTTCTTTCTCCCTACTATACATCCCCTCCCCTCCCTTCCATATAAACGGGGGTATTTTTACCAAAAGAATTACATTTTTATAAGCATTATATTAACAATAGGGGTCGAGTTTGAATTTATGTAAATGTTTCTATGAAAAGCTCATAATTAACAATAGGGGCATGCTGTTTTACCTTAGTGATAGTAGGACCTAAATACCTGTTTTGTGACTGAAATTATGCTACAACAATATTTTATTAGCACCACCGCAGCAATAAATCTTAAATTTAATTAGGTAAAATTGACTACACAAATTATGAAATTAATATCAATACATACTTTTCTAGATACACCCTTGTGAAAGTATCTTATTATTAAATGGCAAGCCCCTTCTATGGGTTGAGTCAAAATAAATGATGATGGTGAGACGTCTTCTTCCACACGAATAGAGCAAGCCAGCCGGGGATGGCTTATAAGAGGTCATGATTCTTTGATTCTTGTTCGTCGTCTGTCATTCTTGAATAGTGCATGAGATTAATTAAATCCCCCAAATTTTTTTAAAATAATATTAATGATACAAAAGTTTTTAGGGAGAATTGGAGATGAATCCCCCATTGCCTACGATACATAGAACCTAACCAATTTTAAAGTTTATGGAAATTCACTTACATGGTGTAGAAGCTTAATTACATTTACATATGTGGAAGTTCAGTTCCATTTACGTATTAACGATTCTGCATCTTTGTGAAAGCTCACTCACATACGATGGAAACTCACTTACATATCGTTGGAATGTCAATTTTATAATGTGAAATTTCCGTTATATATCATGAAATACCTCATTCTATAATTAATTTAGTAAAGAGGGATGTATCTTCACTTCTCCCTAAATTTTCAAGTTTTAAATTTAGTTGAAGATGATTGTGTGTGTGGGGTCCACATCATGCTAATTTAACTGCCTCCCATCAAGGCCTGAGCTGTAAAGGGACAACCTCAACCGTATGCAGTACGAGCGACCAAAAACGAACATCTTGCCCCTTTAATTCCACTCTCCATTTGGGCACGTCTCATTGATATCACTTCAAACCAATTCATTATTCTCAGAAAACGCCGCACCGTTTTGTTTTATTTTGTTTCTGGTCCTTTTGGGTTAGAATAGTAAATACATGAACTTCCATGGCCACAAACATAAATATATCACTCCATGAGTTTGGGCTTTTGTATGCTGTTGGCGTCTCTGCCGCCTGCCAATAAATAAAAATAAAGGGGGCATTTTATTAGAAGCCCAACCTATCATTAATTAAAAAAAAGGCTCATAAAAATGTAAAAATTTGAATGAGGATTTAAGGCATAGG
>QFDD01008118.1:0-12861 GCA_006871305.1 Vachellia collinsii | reverse complement strand
AAAGGAGAGCCTCCAACCCTCCCCCAAATTGCCAAAAGGTCATTTTGATTATTTCCTTCAACAGCAGATTGAGCACTCTTAACTGCTGTGTTCTATTGAAATGATGTAATAGCCTACGTCTCTTTGCATTTTGGAGGGTTGGGATTTTCCCAAAATTCAACGTTGTCAACTTGTCATTATGGTTATGGAGAAATGGATTGGATAAGAGAGAGAAGGAGGGAGCCCACCAAGTTAATATAATGTGGTACCCTCCCCATAGGCCCATGCCACTCATTCGCTGATAACACGGAAGCTATATCATCAATTTAAAAAAAAAAAAAAAGAAGCATCATCAACTACACGGTGTAGATGGTAATCATGCAAGGGAAATTTTATTTCACCTTGGTAAGTATTTAGGAAACCTCCATTATCACTTAAAAAGTATTTTTAGATGAGTTGAAATAAAATCACTTAAGGTGTAGGTGTGTTTGGTTTGAAGGGAAGGGATGGAAGGAAGGGTAACGAATGCAGGAAAGGAAATCACCTTGTTTGGTTTGATTGAAAAAGAGGTAAGGAAGCCTATTTTTAATGATTATTTGTTTGATTTAAGGGGGGAGGGAAGGAAAGGAGGATAATAATTTACTATCTTACCCTTACACATTAATTTATATTTTTTATAAATTAATTTATACATTAACATTAATTAATGTATTAATATTTTTATTTACAATAAATATAATATTATATTTTGAACAAACAATAATATATCTTATTTTTCGTTAATTTGAATAATATATTTTTTTATGATTTTTATTTTTATTAATTTACAAATAATATATTTGTATTTATTATTTATTTTGTTAATACGTATATTTTTATAATATTTTTTATTTTTATTTTATTATAGTATATTTTAAATTATAATAATATTTTTCACTCAATGTCATTAATGGAACAAAAACCTGGGGGGAGAAAAGCGCCAAGCCGCCAACGGGCGACCACCTCGCAGCTGAAGGGTGACATATCTCACTGGGCGCTTCAAGAGGTTCAAATCTTGAATCATATCTCTCACCAAGTCGGGCTCATCGATTATCACTGTAAGATCCCTCCTCTTGCTGCTGAAATCGGAAGCTCATGTATAATTTCCAACGCTTCAAATCACTTATCCTGAACGTTACTGTTAGAAAATCACCAACGTCACGATGCTTTCGTCCTTCGCAACACCACCCATTACCGGCCTTCTCTTTCAAATTCAGCACAACTGCTACTCCAGGTGAACATTCGTTTACTGTATCATACCTCGTCGACAATTTAGGGTTTTCCCAAGAAGCTGCTTTAAATGTTTCCAAGAGGGTTCGATTCGACACCTCACAAAAGCCAGATTCAGTTGTCAGCTTCTTTGAAAGCCACGGTTTCTCCAAGTCCATCATAAAAGATGTCCTTAGAAAGAACCCAGGCCTTCTTATTTGCTATCCCCAAAATAGGATTTTGCCGAAGTTTGAGTTTTTCCTCTCAAAAGGTGCTTCTATCTCTGACATTGTCCTCATGGTGCGTAAGAGTGCGAGGTTCCTAGAGAGAAGCTTGGCGAAACACATAATCCCATTATATGAATTGTTAAAAGTGTTACTTCAAAATGATAAAACCACCATTTACTGTATAAAACGCTACCCAGATATGCTCTATGGTTGTCGAGTGATACAAAGCATTAACGTGTTGCTTAAGAATGGGGTGTCAAGGACAAACATTGCTATCATTCTACATGAAAGGCCTTGTATGCTCAACCATCCAAATGAACTTGAAACAGCGGTGGAGGAACTCAAGAGTTTGGGATTTAATTCTTCGACCACACCATTCAGCGCAGCCTTGACGGCCAAAGTGGGTTTAAGCAAGTCCAAATGGGAAGCCAAGGTTGAAGTCTACAAGAGGTGGGGATGGTCAGAAGAAGCTTTGTTGAAAGCATTTAGGACATATCCGCGCTGTATGTTAGCGGCCAAGGATAAAATTAATGCACTGATGAGTTTTTGGGTTGAACAGTTGGGCTGGAATTCTTTGCTCCTTTTCAAAAGACCAATAATCATTGGATTTAGCTTGAAGAAAAGGATTGTTCCTAGGGCTTATGTTCTACAGTTTCTTTACTCAAAAGGTTTGATGAAAAAGAATGCTAGCTTACTCATGCCATTTATTGTCCCTGAAAAGCAGTTCCTCGAAAGATTTGTGAAGTGTTTTAAGGAGCATGATCATCAGCTAATAAAGCTATATGAAGAAAATATGAAGAGCGGTGGCATGTCATGATCATGAAAGTTTTTATCTCAATTATTTCTGTTATTCTGCCTCATTTTGTGCCTCCTCATTAAAAGTACTTGGCTTACCATGTTTAAATTGAGAATCAACTTATTCTTGTGACTTGGCTCATTTTCTAACTTGGACGTCCTTTGTTGGTTTTATTATCAATACTAGCTGGCCACAGTTTTGATGTGTATCAATATTTATAATATCTTATGCTTTATCGATAGTTGAATGGAGAATAGAACGGTGTTATGGTTGCAAACTACTGTTATAATTATTTATTTATTTTAACTCTTCTTACTTGAAATCTTGAGTCATCTTGCATCCATGAATTCTAGATTTTCCAGGACAAAATCTGTTGTTTGAGCTGGCTGAAACTTCAACAATACAGTAGTAGTTTTTATCAGACGTTTAATATTGTTTTGCAAGATAGTATTATGTGGCGACATCATGGTGCTTAGGTTGTCATAGTAAATTACAGGCATTTTATTCAATGTTGGACACTCCAATTCATGCATCAATGTTTATAACCAGGTGATACATGTCATTGTTGATGGAGCAGAATAACATTATGCAATTCATATAGCTGATCCCATATAAAGGAATAAGTCTTGTTGTTGATACAGTGGCATTTGCCAAAACTTTTGTACTGTACTTGATCTAGGAACCACATTTGACTTCTTGGTTGCTTATGATACCAGATTATAAGATGTAGGATCTTGGTTGCTTATGATACCAGATTATAAGATGTAGGATCGAGCTAGTGTGCAAGAGGCAGAAGTTGATTTTTGAATCATTAGGATCATTGTCCCAGTCTGCATTACTAAATCCATGGTCAGTAAGGTCATTAATCATTATACCTGGTCATGATCAATTCATGGGAAAAGGTTCCTTTGAGGTACCTTATCAATGTCCTCTTCATGACTATCCAGTGCTTATCAATGATTGTTACACATTCTAACTTTATCAGCGCTTTAAGAGATCTCAGGGCTGGACGGTCACACATTGTAAAGCTCCCACTATAAGATCTATAAAGTTGAGGATCAACCCATTACATTATGCTGCTATTTTGCTAGCTTTGAACCACTAGTCACAGGCGTAACCAGTCCTTTTCAAGTTCTCAATTTTTTTTTTTTACCTTGGCCTGTAATTGTAAATCAGAAATATGCTTGAGTCTGACATAGAAGCATCTTTCCAAATTTCAAGATGTTGTTCTATTAGAAAATCATGTAGCTTGCCCAAATCCTTCACCGGAAAATTTGAGTATAATTGTTCCTTCAACATGTCAAGTTAACACAGTTCTGACGACGACTTGTTTGACAACAGAAGTGAGTGTCTTTTGTTGATGTCAAAACATTTGTGCTTGTTGAAAGTCCACGGATTTTCTTTCAATACTCCCTTTTATCTCTTTTTTATCATGATTACCTTTATATGTAAATTCCTTAATATCATAATCAGTAGGAATATTTTGAAAAAAAATTTTATAAATTGTAGAGAGGATTAAGATATTATATTTAAAATAAAATACCCATGAATCACCCATTTACAAACCATGGCTTGTGTATTTGGAGGTAGTAGTACAAGAAGCAAGTCAAATTCTCGTTTGGTATTCCTTAATATCTGTGGATTTGTTTTATTGGGGTTACATGAAGTGAATGGTTAAGGTGATCTGAGCACTTTCTATTACTACTATGGATATGGAAAGAGCCACGGCTGAATACAACCTTTTTATTAAATAAAAACAATCAATTATCAATGAATATATTATGTATAAAAAATAAATACTATTATTTCACCTTAGTCGATCGATCCATGAAACACAAATTAAAAATACATTTTATGGAATAAATGGACGAGATTGAAATTTATAAAATTTAAAGATCTTAACTAGCTTAATATAAATAATAATAAAATATGTAGGAATATATACACAAACATTTCAATTCTAGTTCGATTCGAGAGGAGCTTTGCTGGAGCGAAATGGACGTCAATCCATTGCTCCTTCCTTCCAGATAGCGTACTCTGACCTGACCGTTACAGCGATTCCAAATTATTTCAGAGATCAAATCAAGCTCTTCAAAAATCTCGGTAAAATCCCACCATCTGCGGTTCTAATATGAAGCTCATGTTTGGTTTCAAATGCCTCAGAGCCCTTTTATGCTTGGAGGATATTCTCAGAAAATCGCCAACCCCGCAATGCTTTCGTCTCTTGCAACACTGTCCACCACCAGCATTCTCTCTCAAATTCAGCACAAGGGCTTTTCCAGGTAATCATCACTCGTTTACTGTATCATACCTCATTAACAGTTTAGGGTTCTCCCAAGAAGCCGCCTTAAATGCCTCAAAGAGGGTTCGATTCGAGACCTCAGAAAAGCCAGATGTCGTTATCAGCTTCTTCAGAAACCAAGGGTTCTCAGAGTCTATCATATACGATCTTATTAGAAAGGATTTGCCGCTTCTTTTATGTGACCCCCACAAAAGGATTTTACCCAAGTTTGAATTTCTCCTCTCAAAAGGTGCTTCTACCTCCGACATTGTCCTAATGGTGCAAAGGAGTACGAGATTCCTGGAGCGAAGCTTGGCGAATCACATAATCCCAACGTATGAATTTCTAATAGGGTTTTTGCATACTGATAAAGCCACCATCGATTGTATAACAGGCTATCCAGATATGCTTTATGACACTCGACTGATAGAAAGTATCAAGTTGCTGCTTAAGAATGGAGTGTCAAGAACAAACGTTGCTCTCATTCTCAGGAGGAGGCCTCGTTCACTACAATCCCCACATGGCCTTATAAAAACGGCAGAGGAAATTAAGTGTTTTGGGTTTGATCCCTTGAACACAACATTTTGTGTTGCACTGTTAGCCAAAGTGTGTTTGAGCAAGTCCCGCTGGGAAGCTAAAGTTGATGTCTTCAAGAGATGGGGATGGTCTGAAGAAGCATGGTTAGAAGCATTTAGGAAGCAACCGCACATTATGTTAGCATCTGAGGATAAAATTGACGCAATTATGAGGTTTTTGAGTAACCATTTGGGTTGGAATCCTTTGATCCTTGTCAAAGGACCTAATTTATTGGGATTTAGCTTGAAGAAAAGGATTATTCCAAGGGCTGCAGTTTTAGATTATCTTCAGTCAAAGGGATTGATAAAAAGTGATGCCAGCATACTCGTGCCATTTGAGATTTCTGAAAAGCGATTCCTGGAAAGATTTGTGGAACGTTACGAGGAGCATAATCGTCAACTATTGAAGCTATATGAAGAAAAAATGGAATTATGATCGATGATGGGAAGTTATGTGCATGGAAGTTCAAAATTTAAATCTTGTCTGATTTAGTCCCATTTCTTTTTCTCCTTCCCATTGTGGTGTTCCCCTTGTTTGAATTGGGATTCAACTAATTTTACTGACTTGTTTCATTTTCTAGATTAAACCTCTGTTTGGGGGCCTTTTCATTAGTTATTAATTAATACTAGCTATCCGTAGTTTCGTGCATATTAGTATTTGTCATATCTTTAATTATACACTTTTGTTAGAAATTATGTTTCACTCGCCTTCCGTGACCTCATGAGTAGTGAACTTTGCATCCATGAATTCCAGCTCTTGCAGAAACAATACCTTCTATGGGTTGGCAGTAGGTTTAACATGTTGCTTTGTATCTTTAGCAATTCCTCAGTTAAATGGGAATATCTCTTGGAACCAAAAGTTGTTCGTATAACCAGAACTGTCATCATTGTTTGCAACTTTGCTTGTAATGGTCACAATTTTAAGGCATGTTGCTCAATGAGGATGCAATATTCTGTTCTATTAAAATTCTAATAATTTATCTCCTCCACTCTGTAAATGACCTTGACTTCTCATGATCTGTTGGTTACCGTGTACGGTTTGAACGTGATGCCGCTATTATTTTCTTTTCGGTGCAAGGAAGGAAAATTCATCTCGAGGACAGAATCGAGCAGGAATAATGGGCTTCATTCTTCTGCTATACAGATCGGCAAGGTTTGAATTCTTCAGAGGAGGATGATCTGATTTCAGTTTGCAGAGTCATTTTAATTGTGGTGCAGAATCTTGAACAACCCCCAAATCATTAAAATGTAGCCTTAGAAACTCCTAAACCCAGATGCTGAGATCTAGACATGCATATATATGGTGCTTATTGTATTATTCAGTTGTTCACTTTTCGAATTGGGTTGTTGTCGGTGATTAAACAAGCTGAATAATGATCAGAGCCTGTTTAAAGTTAATACAATGTTTTATCTTCGCAGTTTATCCTTATTTTCATTTTGTTCTCTCTAATGGTAAAATGATCCAAATTCTTATTAAACTATAGGGTATGACATTCTAGAAGGAAAGAGACTTGAGGGACCAAAACCCTTCTTCTATGCTTGAAGGGTATTCTAAGAACATCACCACCCTCACAATGCTCACAATGCTTTCGTCTCTTACAGCACTCCCCTTCACCCACATTCTCTCTCAAACACAGCACAAGTGCTTCTCTAATGCCAGCTTCTTTGAAAGCCACGGTTTCTCTAAGCCCATGATAAAAGATGTCTTTAGAAAGCATCCATGGCTCCTCATGTGCAATCCCCAAAATAGGATTTTGCCTAGGTTCGAATTTTTCCTCTCAAAATATGCTTCTATGCCTCGGACATTGTCTCTTCATGGTGCTTAGGACCCCTAGATTCCTGATGAGAAGCTTGGAGAATCACATAATGCCATCGTATGAAATGCTAATGGGGTTTCTTCAAAATGAAAAAACCACCATTTCATTTCGTGTATAAAACGCTTAACCCAGATATGCTCTGTGGTTCTTCTGGAGTGATACAAAGTATGAACATTTCACCTAAGATTTATGAAAATTTGACATAATGGATATAATAAACTTGACCAAAGTTTCATTCTTAGAAAATATATGTTAATAATGATTTAAGATAAATAATTAAAAAAAATGAGATTTTAAGAAAATGACCCTATAGTCTAATTTTATATCCATCATGATGGGAGCAGTTTGATGTTGTACCGAATTATCAGCTAATAAAGCTTGGAACCAATTAGGAATAGATTCCTCAAGTTCAAACAAAAGGGTGCTCTCAAAAATAAGATTCAAATGCAACAACATACAAAAATATATATATGTATGTCTCCATTCAAAATATATTAAAATCATACTCATCATATATCCATCCACGTAATCATGTAGATATATACCCAGAATATCCCATTTTCAAGATTCCTCTAATTTGAAATATTAATAAAAATTTAACGGTTGACAAATTGACCTGTTATATTACTCTAATTATTTTGTCTTTTCTGTTGATTCCAAGTCGTTTGAATTGTGTCTGGAATTGAATTTAGTTATTCGCATACGTTGATTCCAATTTCTAACTCATTTTTGCTATGGAGTGAGTATTTATAAAAGGGGTACATCCGCCACTATTCCAAACGGATTCTCCAAGTTATTTTTCTTTTTTTTAAAGATCGGTTAATAACTTTTCTATAAATTAGAGAATTAATTTATTAACAAAAAAATTATTGTTGCTTGGTGCTGCATTATTATTATTATTCAGTGATAATTATTATGGATTAAAGTTGTAATGTACAAGGACTAGGAAAGAAACATAGGGTGAGTTTAGTGGGCACCCAAAAGTGGAAATCTCAACAACCTCGGAGCTCATTAACGGCTGGACTTATGTTAATTATCTGTACGGATCCTAATTAAATTCCATTCCCTTCAGTCCCCCCAAAGCTGGACAATAAAATATATTCACCAAAATTACAACCAAGAATCTTAAATTAAATAAATTTATAGTATAACATTTTTTCCTGAAAAATATTCTCTTATAATAACGAAAATCTTTCCTTAAGTAATTACCTAGTATGAACCTAAGATCTAACTTCTATGTTCCGTCTAATCTTATAGAAATTAGCTGATGAGTTTGCTTTATTCATAGATATAAAGTCTAAGTCCACTTTTTTTTTATAACTAAAGTCTAAGTCCACTTTATCTCTCGCACAATACAAATAATTTTAAAATGTATTTAAAAGAATTAACGTATGTTTTTCATAAATAATTAATTTTAACATCCCTAAATTAGTTATTAAAGTTCTACATTTTGAATCATAGGAGGGAGTATTAAACTAAAAATCTTAAATCGTGATGCTGTCGTATGGAATGACGCAATCTTGCTCTAAAACATATTTTATTCATCATTTTAGCTTTTGCTTTCCACCAGCTATTTCAATAATTTATTATCTCTCCCTGAAAAGTGATGAGTTTGATTCATGATCCACTTTGCAAAAGCAAATTGCAATTATATTATCCTCAAACTTAATTAAACACCCATTAATCATTTCTTTAAACACGAGAGTATATGCTCGTCGTATTCCAAATTGATGGTTAATTTCATAAAAAAAAAATGTATATTAAGGTTTTAAGTACTCTCCACTTGTTACAAGATTTAATTTCTATATTAAAAAAATTTAAAGCAATATTAATTGTATAGAACTTTCCTTATATGGTGTAAACAGACCTCCCTAACATTAAAATTTTAAAAAAAAAAATCTGTTCAATTTATATTATAGGTTTTAACCTTCTAACTTGCACAACACAAAATATGAGACAATACCCAGAGAAAAATTATAATTTAGTTTCTACTCGCAATAAACCTCGCATATGCATTACATGCATAAAAACAAGATCATAATGCTTTGTTTATGGTAGTAATTAAATACTTCTTCGAGTCCAATATTAGTTCCTTTCAATCACCACATCGAAATTAAAAAAACAGTCAATTTATCAAATCCATCTTAAATTAATTTTTTTCCACTTTTACCTCGACTATAATGATGTTGTGAAGAGAAGAGGACATATGGGGAGTATGTTGAAGCATTAATTACCCGGATGAAACTGACAAAAAACATTCTTTGAATGACTTGTATTATGTATAAAAGAATTCTAACTGGCAGCTTAAATAGTACTCTCTGTTTAGTCTAATTACACAATTAATAATCTTATATCGTGAAATCAAATCAACAATTAAATGAAAATGAGACTGAATATGGATGGATACATAGAGAAGATACAAATCCCAGGTCTCACACTCAGCTTTCATGGGTGACCAAGCACCCCCCCCCCCTCTATATATACATATAAGAGGTCCAATTATGATCTGACCGAGACTTGGTCAAAAGTCGGAAACTAAAGTAGCTTTAATTAGCTCCTCCTGGGAAATCGAAAATGGAGCATAACAAAAACAACAACAACCTGGGAGGCAATACTTCCTCATCATCATCAATCAATGGAGGGATAATGATGAAGGAACAAGACAAGTTGTTGCCAATAGCGAATGTGGGTCGGATTATGAAGCTGATTTTGCCGCAGAACGCGAAGATCTCGAAGGAAGCGAAGGAGACGATGCAGGAATGTGTGTCGGAGTTCATAAGCTTCGTCACCAGCGAGGCCTCCGACAAGTGCAGAAAGGAGAGAAGGAAGACCGTTAATGGCGACGACATATGCTGGGCCTTGAAAACCCTAGGCTTTGATGATTACTCTGAACCACTTCAAAGGTACTTGCATAGATATAGAGAGCTTGAAGTATATCAACGGCCTAATAATTCTAATCATCATCATCATCAAGAAGATACAGATCATTAATTAGGACCTTGAGCTTTAGTCATATATATTACTGTACTTCTCACTTCGTGTAATCTTAATAATATTGAGTTTCTGAGTTCTTGTCTCTCTTTGTATTCATATTATTTTTGCATGCCTTTTTCTTTGTTTAAATCAACGAATCTTGGGTTAGTTTTCGACCTTTAACTTTGTATCATGCTGTGTTAATCCAATCAGTAAACTCATACTTGAACCTGAATTTGTTGAGATGATTCGACTCTGATACTCCCTCTGGTATTTATTATAAGATTCACTTTAATATTCTACTAAGGACTGTCAGAAGTACCGTAGATGTTCATAGACCCATATGGCATGACCATGCTCTTTGGTTGGACAATCTTCTTAGTTTTGCTCTGTCATGAGAAAAAGTAGTTATCAATGGGTATGAATTAATTCTTGGAGGAAAGTTTAGGACATGTCGATTTCATTTTTCTTTTGTTTGAATGTATCCTTTCAGTTTGATCCGAGTTTCTTAAAAGATATCTGCTAATTCTTCCATTTGTTTTGCATTGATAGAGGAAGTTACTGAGGTTTTCCATGAATTGTATTTATTTTCCTTCAGCGTGTGTGTGTGTATCTCCTTCAAGATCGATCTTTAGGTTTCATTATATTGTCTCTCCTTGAACTTGAAGATTGAACACCAAAGAGAATTGTGATATGAGTTTTGTTAGAAAATCTGTTGAGTCTTCCATTTACGAGTTGAGAACTAATTAAGATATTCTATGATTTTTCTTCATTATTTACGCGGCATATATCCTGCAAGATAGTGTTCAATTTGGAGTTTGATCTTTCTCATTATACCCATGAAGTTAGAATTTAGTTTGTTGGTTATTGATTAGTTAACTAGAATCTGGTCGCTTCTCCTTGTTCTATCCTTAGCCGTCATCACTACCAAGCAAATTGGCATCCAGTCCCTTTCTAGGGTTTCTTTCACATTGTGAATAATTAATGAGATTCAAATAATTAATTAGTATCCTCAGTGATATTGAATAGTAAATCATTATTTAAGCATCAGACTACGGTTAATTTGTACTGTTAACCAAACTGTTTTTAGGGTTTGGGGGCATATTATTTATATATAAAGTATTGTACTATTGTACTTAAATGTTATATATATACATATAGTATTGTTCTTAAATGTTGTCTACAAATAACCTCAAAAAGTAGTGTGTTTTTGACATGGGTATTAGAAACTCAAAAATTAGGTTAATTAAGAACGTTAAAAGCCAGTTAAAGCCTAATATGTTTGGGTTAGGAGTTGGAACAAATGTCTTTTTGGTAAGAAGTTAAGTTAAATTTGGTTTTTGGAGATATTGACTTTTCATTTTAAGTTTTTTTGTATGAAAAAAATTCTAAATTTGATATTTTAATATATCATTCAATATAATTGTAATTTTGAACATTGATTACTTCAATTTCAGCATGCAAAATATAATTGAAATACAGGTCATTTTAATTTGTAGACGTTAATTAACTCAATCAAAATACAAAAGAATGAAATTTACATGTTTCCCAATATTCAATGTATAGATACAACTTGACCCTCAGTCTTTCAATCCTGTTATCAGTCACATAAATATGATGTTTTTATTTATTGGGAAAAGAAAATGCATTGTACCTAGGCTATCATCCATCTAACTTTTAATCATAGTTTGATGAGATTAATAAATAATTACAAAGATTAATTAGAGTAATTTCTAAATGTGGCCTAAATCACCAATTAGGGCTTCCCTAAATCCGTTGAATCGTGTCTTCTTCCAGAGGCCTTTTGAATAATTGTATATTATTGGACTAGATCACTGCTCTTACATGTGCATGCTTCGATTAAATCAAAATATGTAATATTTATTTTGGGCAGCAAAAATTAAGGGCGAAAATCTTGCATGGATCAATCAGAATCAATTATGTATTTGATTTAATCACGTGTTCGAAAGGAAAATATAATGACCTGAAACAACAATACGCGCGCGCACACTATATATGTTTTCTTATTTATATCAAAATTTAGCAATTTAAATTTGATTAATTATTTTTCTTATAATAATCTCACGACTTGATGATAGTTATATGAAAAATCAAATATCAACCATTTAATGTTGATCTATATAGTCATAAATAAGGAAGAGGAGATAGGGAAAAGAAGATTTTTCTAATTTCCGTTTGTTAGAACCTCACTAGCTAGCTGCCTCATTGCTCATTCTGATTTTTTAAGGATGTGTTCACATATACTCCTTTTGATTCTATTTATAAGCAATATATTTTTTCTTATGAGCTTGATTCTATATAAAACAATAATTTTACTTTGTTTAAAAAATTAATTCACTTTTCCTTTTTTATCCTCATTTAATTGTATTTCTCTCTCATTTTTCCTCACTTGTTATTTTCATAAATAAGAGTATATTTTTATAAAAAAAATTAGATATTTCACTCATTCATTAATTTTAACCACTAATTCCTTTTATATGATTTGGTATGAGTTGTTGTTTCTTATAAAAATAATAGGAATGAATATTGTAATTGAAGCAAGGATCCTTTAATAATTAATGCTGTATTGCTGTGAGCCAAATAAGTACATTATTAATTATTAATTAATAATAAAATATTACAAAAGAAGTACGGAGTAAATAATAGTATTGAATAAGATGAGGGACGTCTGGTCATGTGTTAGACATGCAATTGGTTGCCCTACAACGCATGCAACATTCATTCTGAACACTCTTGGGACTCACCTGTCGTTTTCTCTTTTGTTATACTTATGACTCATCCCATCCATTGTAGGTTAAACGCTTCCACAATTTTAAAAAATAGAATGAGAGAACTATTGTATTATTTTAGAATAAATATTTAACTACCTGAAAATTAAATAACAATCAAAGAACATATAATTGTGAAGTAAGAAACAGTAACAGATTTATATTTCTTGATTATT
>QFDD01008117.1:0-13015 GCA_006871305.1 Vachellia collinsii | reverse complement strand
TTCCCTTCCCTTCCAGCCCCTTCCCCTCAACCAAACAAAGCCTAAAATTTCCATGATGGATTTAACAATTCAGGTTGATGACAATTAATTTACTTCTAAAAGTTGAATTTGAATTCTTTCAATATAATGAGGAAAACAAAAACAAGAATTTTTGCCTATCATCTACCAATAGAAGCCACAAAAGAAAGACATTTGGATGTCTTAGAACTTCTGAACATGCATAAACCTCGCATAAGACCAATAGCACGAGGTAGCACAGCACAACATACTATCAAATAGAAAGATTACCCAAAAATAATTCAATTATAAATTAAGGGACACATCACTAAATACTCTTTGTTTCAATGTGATCTAGATAAACAGGGACAAATCCAAGTCCAAAAATCAAAATTTCGAATGGCATAAAACAAAACTTGTAATATTGCTAGAAATAAAACACTGCACTAAAATACAGACTCCATCAAACGAAGAAGCATTTTAGGCTTCATTGATTGGATACTCAAATACTACATCTTTCCCGGTGAGCTTCCTGTAAACTCCAGAAAAAGTTTCTAGCTTGTATTCGGTATTATTGCGCTCCTTAGGGTCCAAGAATACCTGAGTTTTAGAAATCTCATAAATTAATATTCGAAGGTCATTATGATATAAAGAGAAGCAGAACCAAATATGCATTAAAGGGCGCTCTCACCTTCATTATTTTTGATCCATCAACCCTATATCTGACTCGCTTGCCAACAATCTCAGCAGGATGCACAACATCCTCCAGCATGGCATCATGGACAGCTGTTAGGGTGCGGGTGCGAGGTCGCTGAACAGCAGAACCTTTCTTTGGTGGCCGCACAATCCTCCTCGTAGCAACCACGACAACATCCTGTAATTCAGTATGATTTTTAGCAAACACAATTTGATTATCCATGGAAACTTTTATACAATTAACCATAATGAGATGCAGCAGGCACAGTACACCGGATGATAAACAAGAAACAGAAAATAACTTGACAGCACATGAATTTGTAAACAAGGTTTATCATTGAGGACAAAAACCTTTCCACTGAATTTCTTTTCCAATTCTCTAACAAGTCTGAGATGAATCTTGCGGAATGCCTTCCTCAATCTGTAAGGTACATAGATAACAACAGCCTTGCGGTTCCCAGCAACATCCATTTGACTGCATCACGAATTATACTCATAAAGGTTCACTCTTGTGAACCTTGACAAAAAAATACGACAAGAAGTGAGTACAGCAACATGCTTACAGTGCTTGATTAATGTAGAGATCCTTCAGGTCACTTTTCAACTCCTGATTAGTGTTCTCCAAATCAAATAGGTACTGTGCAACTGTCTCCTCAAATTCAGTGGGTTCAGCATCATTATCCTTGTGGATTTTCTTTCTTGAAGTGTACATTTTGGTCAATCTGATTTATGACCAAACAATTACTTATCATGTAAAATTATTTTCACGATTTTAAACATGGTAAATTTGAACTAACTGCTGCTACAAAGTAACTGGATAATTCGCATTGGGTCTTCAAGCTTAGGCAAGCAAGAGACAAGAGTCAATCAAAACATACACTATTCTGAACACTTCAAATAGAGTAAATTAAAAACAACCCTCTATCGCAAATTTTTCATTAATGAAGAATCAGAGGATAGATGTGAAATATGAGAAGTTTCTGCTCTGTTCATGAATACTTCAACAGAAAAACATTAATTTTCCCTTCAAACGAAAAACCAAACAATGTACAGCTTATAAAAAAACAAACACACAACTTTATCAAACCATCACCGATGAGGAATCGGAATGATATGTATGAAATATATGTGGACTCGTTACTCTATTCTAAATTCTTACCTGAAATAACAAAACGCCTCCTATTATAACTACTTCATTGCCCAAACATTCGGGAACAAACAAACGAAAATAAATGTCCTCAGCATAAGAAAGTAAAAACTACACAATAATCAACCGATATTATTCTCAATGTTGATACAAATCCACTCAAATCTAATACACGAGGGACACATAGAGAAAACAAGAAATTCCAGGGAGCACTTGCATTGGAGAGTACGTGTGAGTTTGGAATTCAAAGAGACCAAAAGGATGAACCAAAAAGTTAAATATTTCATACCGGAGGAAAATATCGTCAGCACCAGAAAATGAATGTAACAATCAGAAAGAAAGAAGCTTTCAACGTACCAAACAGTGAGCGGAAGCCGACGAGTTCAGATCGACCTTAGCTTCAAGCTTTTGTTCGGCTTCCACAATCCAGAGTGAGAGGAGGCGCCAGGTAGGTTAACATAAGGCTTTATATAGCAACTTCAGAATCTGCTTTGAGGTTGCCCTAACTTTTGACGGCTCTTGTTTTTTATTCGTTTATTTAATAAAAAGCATTAAATTTTAATTTAAACTAAAAAAATACACAATTTGTGAATTATTTGTTTCCAAACAATTTATTCGTTAATTTATTTTATAAAAATTATAAGATTTATATAGACAAAAAATTTATAGCATATTGGGAATTTATTTTTTATATGTTTAATTAAATAGATATATATATATTTGTGCATGCATCAAGCCAAATACCTTAGATAAATATAAAAATGTTAAATTACACAAGACTTTTTAAAAATTTGGATCATATAAAAATAATCCTCATAATCTTCAAAATTTAATAACAAATTAAATCTCTTATAACTTTTAAATTTTTTGTGGATAACCCATCTATTAATTATATCTTTCTCACTCCTTGTGTCTACTCTTTCATACTAACCTATCTATTAAAACATAAAAAATTAAAAACAAGTTAATTTTTTTGAAAAATTAAAAAAAATTTAAATCAATTATTTAGTTATAATATATATTCTAAAATACATATTTATATTATTAGATTATATCTTAGTTTATATGATAGACAATATATTTTGAGAAAAATGAAAAATATCAATTAATTAACTTCTTTAATTTTTTTAAAAAAGTTAATTGACTTTTATATTATATTAAAGATGGAAGTTAGTAACTTATAATGCAATACCACTCAAATTTTTTATATTTCTTTCGTACAATTAAGTTCCTGAAATTGTAATACAGCTCTCGATTTTTCTGTTTTCACTTTTCTACTTCTAACACTTTTGCGCCATGATTAATTGTGACACTAAAGAGTTAATTTTTTTTCTTACAAAATTGTTGAAAAATATCCCAATTACTTAAAGGTAAGAATCCAGGTTCTTGAGTAAGTGCAATTCTTCTTGAATGCAACATATTTTTAGTTATATGCAAATATCCTTTATTTTATACACAGATAAAGATAAACAAGTTACACATCCTATAACGAGTTAGACACGAGGTTTTGAAACAAATTTCAAGTACTTTTAATAATATATCTTGCAATGAGAAATCCTTCAGTAATTTTCTTTTCCTTTCTTTTTTTTTGCAATTAATAGATGTGACGTACATAAGAAATTATTAAATATATTTTTTTCAGCTTAAATTGAGCAAGTACTATTTGTCCCATGAGGTTCTTTTTTTTTTTTTTACCATCGTCCCATGAGGTTCTGGAAGAGCTTGTGGCTACAGAAAGCATTCTTTCTAGTTTCTATATAGAGAGTAACAGTTTCATCTGATCTTTTTAGACAAAAATAGATGAAAGAATGAACAATAACACAGAACTATGATTCTCTGGTTGTTTCTTTAGTGGCAGTTTTGGTGATTTGTTTGGTGATGAAATGAGAGAGAACACCAATGGGGCAAAAAAAGAGGCAGAGAGAAACTGAATGGCGAGTTTCAATCTGATTCTGCAGTCCATCAAGATAAACCTGCCTGGATTCATTTGTAATTATGTAATAACGTAAGGATGAGAATGAAAGAAATAATCATCAAAGATGGAATTAAAAAGGTAAAGAGAGAGAAGAAAAGTACCTGGCAGCATAGAGGTCTATAAGCATTAAGTGAATCCATGCAGAGGCTAAAGTGATGTCACTGGAGAACAATTTTGCTATACTGTTCAGCTGCACCAAAAGCAGAGAAATTTTATTACACAAATGTACCTAAAGACCTATGTTTTTGAGTGGATGTAACTCTTCTTTAATTATGTAAAACATATTTTCACTTATATACAAATATCTTACATTTTCCATATGATTGAAGATAAGTTGCATACAGTTAAAGATATACTGCAAGTTTACACTTGGATTCTTAAACAAATTTTAGATGTTTTTGTGACAATAAATATTGTGATGGTAGAATTTTTTAGCAATTATTCTTTTTTTTTAATCACTGAATACTAGTTGGTAAGAAGACTCACCTCTGGCAACAAGTATTTGCTTGCAAACAGGAGTTTAATGGTTTCAGGGGTCCAAGAAAGGCACAGAAGATATGCATACACAAGTCCAAGCAGCACATATGGTGTTCCACTTTCCATTGACTTTTTGGTCTGCACTTTCCCATTTTGTACGCTGAATCAGATGCAGCAACTAAATATCCAAAGCACAATCTATTTCTATATCTTCATATAATAAAAAAACCGAAACAAGTTTCACTATCTATGAATTGTAAAGAGTAAAAACTAGTATGTAAGAAAATGGGAGTACCAACTTTCCCATCCTAGCAGCTCTGTACCACACGCGCACTTTACTTGACCTCTTAATGGTCAGACCATTTATTTGTATATCCGAAATCATCAAATACTCTTGTCCAAAAACTAACTTATTGAGTGAGAGAACCCCTTAAATTTATAAATCTCACCTCTTCTATGAGATTCCTTTGTACTAGACTAATAACATAAAGCTTCAATGTTAATCCTATCTTCTACTTGTAAATAAATGTGGTTACTTAGTTAGCTAGCTGGCTAAAGTCACTATCTTTCTCTTATAGATAATCCAAAATACAGCAAGAAACATACGATGTCTAATTTGGGAGCTATGAGCATGAGTGTGTAATATGGAAGAACAGCTACTGATCCCATTGTGAACACACTGCTAGCGAGTTCAGAGCTTGACAACCCTGCAATACGAGTTAGATCTTACACACACACACACACACACATATCAGAAGTGGATGATGAGCATGAAAGGAGAATACATGAAGCATAAACTCCACTGTGCTTTTGACAAGGTACAGATGTCACAACATGTGAATTCAAAATGACTTTGGCTCCTCCTATGAAACTCCAGTCTCTTCTCAATTTGACCCTTCTTCTACATAACTCAGCACCACTTCTTACAGGACTAAAGTCACCGATCTACAAGAAACAAAACATTGATCTCGAGTCTGTAAAATGATTATGCATTATAGAAAGTGAAATTGTGTGCAGTTTTCAACTATCTGGCTAGATCATGTATATATATATAGACATATTTTGCATATAAACTCCTGGGATCACTTTATGGCATACTGGAAAAGAACACTCTTTATTACATCAAATTTAAAAGCAAAGCCGATTCTCAAATAAACCAGAGATTCATGAAAACCATTCCTGAAGAAAAAGAAAGAACCCAAATCCAAAAGACCTCAAGGAATTGAAAGAACCTGCAGAACCAAAAAGTGTAAACAGAAAGTGCAAAAAATAGTCTTGGTATTAGGGAAACTGTACCTTCAATGCTAATGGAGAATAGCACAAGGAGGAGGAGGAGGAAAAGGCCATAGTTGGGAGCAAAACTAATAACAAACTTGAGCACAAATTGATAGCTGCATAGTCCAAAAATCTAAGTGTTTTTGTTATATTTTAAAAGTTGATATATTATGTTGAGCATAGGCACTTACATAAATGGTGGGAGTTGAGTGGACGGAAGAGAAACTAGAGCACCGAAAGCAAAGTTAACCAAATTTAGCAAAGCAACCTTCACATCCCACTTGCATACCCACCTTCTCTTGTCTTTTGAATTTCACTTATATTTTGTTGTGAGTGAATGTTAAGAATGGAAAATAATATAATCATGAAAAATTGAAATTATGTTTTTTCAAGCAGGAATTGGGTTATTTTTCAAAAAATAGGTGAAAAAATTCTATTTAAAATTTTTATTGGTCAAAAAGATTTAAATTTAAATACGAATACTTTATGTCTATAAAGTTATTTAAACTATCAATACTTTGTATATGAATATATCATGTCTTTAGGTTATTTTTCATCCCAACCAACCTCGTGTTTATATTTGTATACCTAATTCAACCGAAATAAGTAAACAGCTTTTCTAATTTAGTCATGCTGTCTTGTTTGGCCCTGTTTGGTTGATTATAATGGAAGGCACGTGATGAAAATAGTAGTGAGGATTCCACCATTTAGTGTGTTTGGTCTTCAATTTTTACATTGAAATATTCCCAAATCTTTAGGATTGTGGATTCCATCAAACCCTTTTTTATGGAATGGGGGAGTCTCTAGAATGGAATGGAAATTTAACGTGACACCTTATTATATTATATTATTTAATTCATTTTGGTTTTAAAATTACCATTAAAAAATACCATTTTGAAACCTAATAAAATAGTTAAAAATAGTTTATTTTTTATTCATAGGAGTTTGCTTGACATATATTATGTTTTATAAATTAATTAAAATCCAATATTTTAGTATTTCCTATAAAGCAGTTGCATCACAATTTTTTATTAAATAAAACAATTAATAAATACATTAGATATTAAATTAAAACCCTATTTTCATCTACTTCTATGGTCAAACGAATAAAATGTAAACTAATGTCTCAACAAATTCAATGAGTAATCTGATCTTATGAGAATTGCTCACATCACACTCACTGAATAAAACCAAGAGAAAACTAATTGGGATCTCTATATCCATAAAATTTCATTATCTATGTCAATCAAACAATTTTTTTGGAGCAAAGTCAAACGATATTTGACTATCAAAACAAATCCAGTATATTCCAAGGGCAACGTTGATGAAAAGCACATCCTATAATCTAGTTTTTCTCCCATGTGAAGATACAAACGTCACACCATCTCATAAAATATGGATATAATCTAATAACCGTCACGAGCAAGCTGTAATACTTCATAACATACTCAAGCCACCCCACTAGGGGTGGAAACAGGTCAGGCTCCACCCCAAACAGGCCCGGCCTGTTTGGGATGCGACAGGCCTGGCCTGGCCTGTGGCCTATGTACAGGCTATTTTTTAGGCCTGGGCCTGGACCTGTTTTCGGCCTGACCTGGCCTGTTGCCTGTACAGGCCTAAAAAAATTTTAAAAACATAAAAAATATTAAAATATAATTAATCAACAATGCACAACTTAATAATACAACAATTTAGGAAATATAAAATGTCCGTTATTACAAAAATTGTCTAACACTAACAAAGCATAGCCACTAACCACAAAATATCAAATCTTCAATATGATTTCTTTTTATTCGAACACCTAATAAAAAATAAATCAAATACATATCAGTAGATCATAACATAATTTACCAACTTGCTCTTAGGCCATTAGATTCTACATCAGGACAGTTAATATTTTGATAAACAAATCTAGCATACAAATTGGTAAAGGTTGGGTAGGGCCTTGGCGAGCGATGAATGGGCCACACTTTTCCCTATTTCTTCTTTTTTCCCCTTTCTTTTTAATCCCACTCGAGCTTTTTTTTTTTTTTTTGGTGTATATACAGATTTTCCAAGTACCCAAGGAATTATAAATGCTCATATTCCAAAGAAAAATGGAGCAAGAGGCAGATTTTATGAGCTGTGCTGGTCAAGCCAAGAAACGATGTCATTGAAAACTTGAATGATTATATCGTCAGGCTCACCCTCAAGGAGAGAGTGGTAAGCTTCCTTGTAAAGCTTGAGTGTCTTGTCTGAGCTGCTTGCTTTCTCATACAAGGCTTTGCTCACAGAAGAATCAGTCACAATATCAGCCTCCCCATGAAGAATTAACAATGGCAGAGAAATCTGCAATCACACCTTTGATATGTGAATACCAATAAATCTCGGTTTTAAACAACATTCATTACTAGAATTTACTGGAACGTGGATTAAAAGGCCTAAGCAAGTTAGCTTTTCTGCAGGTGCCAGACTGGTGGCAAGGTATGGAAATTACAGTGAAGCAACTCCTCTACCTGTTGCTGAAGTAAGCTATATTTGAGTGTGATGAAGGGTTCAACTAAATTGGAGCATTCTAAGCAGCATGCAAATATATTCAACGTATTGTTCAAGTGTGAGAGCAGATCAAAACATAGTTTCTGTCTACAACTGGCATTTTTAACCATGAAATCCTCCATATATTCACCTCCTGACATCCACATCCAAAAGACCATAACGCCTGAATTACTATAATTTAACCGACTAGAACATCCTCAAGTCCTTAGATTTATTCCTGTGTACAACTAAATCCTTTAGATTTTGTAACTCGCTACACCTTAATTCCTCCACTAGTCCAAATTTTATATTCACCCTACAACAATAAACTAACTCAATCTGCATGAGTAACAAGTTAGAAGGTTTGAGGGACTAATTCGTATAGAATAATATAAATCCTATCACCATAGCTTAAGTTGGTAAAATTTTTGGGGACAATCAAATTGTACATTTACTTTTGCTGTTCTACTAGTAACAACTTTCCTAGATCAGACACAGCCACTCCTTGTCATGAAAAAGCAGCAGACAGTTGGTGTCTCATTTTCAAGGCCAGGCAGGAAATGTCTTCCAAGATGCTTTCATAGTCAAGAACAGTTTGTGCATACAGTGGCTGTTCATTGGAATATTAACTAACTAAAGAAGACAATTGGGAGTTCATCATACATACTTCTTCCAATCGCTGTTCTATTTCTTGAGTGGTTTTAAGCATCTCCACTGCAGTCCGCAAGCGAGGTTTATCTTTGTAAGCAACAACATTATATGCCGTCTGCAGAAAGATATTAGGAAAATTTAAGAAGGATAAGGTATATAATTCTTTGCATAAAATCGAAGGATGGAAATGCAATCGAAAGCCAGGGAAAAAGGATAGAAACCACCAATGAGCTTTGGCTCAGTGGTATTGTAGTTGTCTTCAAGGATGAAGGATCCAAATTTAGATCTAGTTGAAGCCAAATTAACAAACAGAAGATGGATAGATTCAATAAAGCTCAGGCACGTTCAAATTAGTGTATTAAAATACGAGTGATAAGATTAATCACAGTCTTAACATTTAGTTAATTTAAGTTCAAGGTCAAAGTACAAACCTGTTCTCTCTTCTTCGCATCTCTAAATGCTGCGTCAGCTAGATCCTTTTGTGGAACTAACTTACTCTTCGGAAGGACATAAGACATGACAATCAAAATCTGAGTGAGCAACCATGGTGGAACCATATCATCTGCAATCTACAAAGAGCCTTTGGTCAAAAAGAGATTAAAGCAAAAGGGAAATTCCCTTTTATCCCCTTGAACTACAGCCTAAAGAGAAAAATGGTACATTAACTTCAAGCTTCAACAAAACACCTGCCTGAACTTTAGACTGCAATGAAAATGTCAAAACTTGAGCTACAATTAACAGCAAGAGGCCACGTATCCTCCAACATCTGCATGCTGATCCCAATCCAATGCTGGTTTTTAAAGAGTTTAATTGAGGCGGAAGCCTCTTGCAATTAACTTTAACTTGTCATTAATATTTTTCATATTAGTTTAAAGTTCATGGACATGTTTTGCTACGTTAAGTTTATGCACCAATTATCCCATTTGACCTTGGTTCAAAAGAACAAAGGTACTTCCCCCAAACAAAAAAATCCACCAGAACTTCTAAGCTGGCTGAGTTTCTTGGAAAATTTACTTTGCACATAGGTGCAACAAGAATGGCACCATCCCATGCCGTGGGCTGTTTCAGGTGTATCTTTAGAGCAACAGCTCCACCCATAGACTGTCCAAAAAGGAAGCTTCGAAGAGAACACAGCTCTAGGTTTTCTGCCATCAAGCAAGCCAACAGTTTTCCAGAAGTACAAAAATAATCACACTTCAAGTTCAAACATTTACTTTTCCCACTGAAAGCAATTAAAAATGCTTTCTTGGCCATCCCCTAATTATCTGTCTACTGTGCTACATAATATTGAACTAGACAGACAATAATACCTGAATTTCCAGACAAAGCTAATTCATTGTATTGAGCTATGTATTCATATTGAGTTTGGTTACCTTTGACTTTCGAGTAATGCTCAATGACATCATCAACAAGAATGTTGAAATTGGGGATATAGCAATGAAGACCTTCTGAAAGACCAAATCCTGGATAGTCCATAGCAAAAACTCCAAAACCAGATAATGCTAGCCTTCTAGCTATTCCTGTAAATACTTCATGATGAACACAAGTTGGTAATTCACAATGTAAATGAAAAAATGATGCATTTATCTACAAGTTTTTGATACCAGATACATGCCTTCAAAGAAAAAAGTGCAAGTGTCTCCATAGCCATGACAGTAGAACACAGTTGCTTTGGGCTTAGATGTCTTGGGAAGCCAACTTTTAGTAAAGATTTCTATACCCCTTGAGTTCACCTCATATGACTATTATCAAACACATCAGGTGATCATCACATGCATCAAGAGGGAAAAAAATCAGCCTAGCAAAAAAGGACAACGCTAGGATTACACTTATTGACATTACATAAATACCAATCCCACCCTTTAGGAGAACTATAGAAACATAATCAAATTTTCACGGAACTGCTCTAATCCAGAGTCCTCACCTCCTTCATTTTTACTTGATCACATGGAGCCTGCAACAGCCAAACATAAGGACATCAATGTTAACATTTTAAGAAAGTAAAACATAACCAACTCCATGAGCAGCAACCTCATTAGATATAATGACAGTTGCAGAAAAGTCTTAAAACCATGGGATTTTGGAAAGGACAAAAGATTGGTATAGACTTTTAGGTGTTCGCTACTAGGTTCTCCAATAAATACTTGACAACTGGATACTTTAATAAATTCCAACCTAATTTTTTCATTGGCAAACTTGATAATAAACAACTAAGCAAATTTATTTTAAGTTGTCCTTTTGGAAATGTCAAGAAAATGATGGGTTTTGAAGGGCATGGCCGCGAGGGAAAATTACAAAACTAACTTGCACATGATTCTGCATGTGATCGTGCAGAAAGCAGAAGAGCGTAATAAGGATATAAGGCTACAGTCAATAGGAAAGGAGAAAACAAGGACCCGATCATTTCAATAAATACTAAATGTCTCAGTAATTGTTTGGAATGTTGATAGTACCACAATACCAAAATCAGGACCCACGAAAGACAATACAAGTACAAGTCGTCTTTGCAGGTTATTCGATGGCTTCCTACCAATAGATCAATGCCCTGCAAGGCCACTGTTATTCATTTTGCTATTCTTTCCTTATTTCGATTCTCTAATGTAAACTACTTTTACAGATGCATACATATATAAACAAGCATATTAGATGTGGATCCCACAAAAAGAAAGTATGACTTGGCCAACCTATTTTCACCGTAAGGTAAGAACTTTTATTCTTTCTAAGCAGGATTACGGTTCTGTCACCACAGAACGAAATCTTCCATAAACACTATAGGGCAGTTGTATGGCATTTATTCATGAATGGGCTGCTCTTACTCTCCCTTTCATCTATCAACCTATATCTACATTAAATATCAATATAGAGGTCCATATAGTCTTTTCAGAGTTGCAATGTCAATGTCAAGTATCATCACTGAACCAGTCGCAACTATACCCAATTAAGAGGCAAAGAGAATGAACACAATTCATCACAAAAAAAGAAAAAAGAAAAGAAAAAGAAAAAGATATCAGTATTCATGCCCCGGGAAGAAAGGTGAAGAATACAAAACAGGAAACAGATGATTTATTAATTCCAAAATATTTGGGGAAAGAGGAAAGAAAACGGGAAAAGAAAAAACAAAATCTTACCTTAAACAATATATGATCAATCCCAAGCTGAATACCCTTGAGGGCCTCGCGAGCCCTTCTTCTAGAGGGGACTTGATCCATTTTCGCATCAAGAATCTTCTGCAATTCATCGTCTACTCCCGGTAGCCTCTTCCTTGGGGCCATTACTTGGTCTCTCCTCGGCTTCCTCCTTCAGTAGCCTTCAAGTAGACAATGTTATTCCAAGACTTGAGCTTAGCTTAATGAATACGCCCAGAAGCAGAATCGAAAGAAAGTCACGTCACGCACAGAGAAGAAAAATGAAAAAGCAACTAACTTTACAGTGTTTGGGGAACAGCAATAGGAGCAATGAGAACAAATTAATGAAAACACAATCAAGTAGAGGCGCCCGCGCCAGTTAAGATTTGTGGGACCCAGGCAAGAAAGATACAGGTTTTTATTCCCTTAGAATACACTGAAATTTATAAGGAAAGTAGGGTAAGCAGCATAGATTCCCACTTGGAGTGAATGAGTAGGGAAGAAGACGAAGATGGATGACGAAGGGTTGGTGATGACTGCGCGGCGAACGGTCAGAGTCTCTCACAATTTCTGCCAGGAGTGAGGAGCGTCAGTGCGTGTGGTTATTTATTTTATTTTATTTATACTAAAATAGAATGACGTCTTTTTTAAGACACGCGGGAATCATCCATCGAGCTTCGTCGCAAATTACATCGAGAGAAAATGTACATTTTGAAGTTGGTGAAATTTTTTTACCATTCAAAACAAATCCACTCCCTGACAATTTCTCCTTGGGATGTGGTTGAAGCAAAAACTTCCTTTATGCATGCATGGATTGAGTTTCAGCCATTATCACCCAAATCTATTGTTTGTTATAAATTATTTTTTTTTCATATAATTTACAATCAATGAAATAAATATATAAGAAAAATTTTATCTTAACTTCTATGAACATATTTTTCAACACCAATGTAAACAGGGCCAAGACTGTCTCTCTGTTTTTCCAGGACAGTTCGAATTTATTTTAAAAAATATTTTCATATGTACATAATCTAAATTGAATATAATTTGTTAACTGCCAGTTTTTTAAACAAAAAAATCATTATTTAAAAATTGCAGATATCTATCATTGCTGCTCTCCTCGTTCTTTGCTTTTGTGATCCCTCCTCCCTCCCTCCC
>QFDD01008115.1:0-11460 GCA_006871305.1 Vachellia collinsii | reverse complement strand
GGTGTAGCCATCACTTCTGATGTCATTGAAATCAACGACTATTTATTGTTACCTGCACCTGTTAGGGGTTCCAGGATAGCTGGCCGAAATGGACAATACAGAAATATTTTAAATTCTAGAGGAATTCAGAGGAGGAGAAGTTCACTTAGGAAAAGGAAAGCTCGAAATCCTTCACTGTTGGGAGTACACAAAACCCATGCAGCATTGGTTTCTGATTTAGGGGATGGCCGGAAAAACAGCACTCCTTTGACTGGTAGAGCTTCAAGGAAAAAACTACGAAGTTTGGTTCACAGTTATTCCCCTGGAAGCTTTAAAGAGACGAGTTCTCCCATGGTTGATTCAATTGAAGACCTGGATTCTTCTGTGTGTTCCGCAAATCTATTAATCTCAGAGTCAGACAAATGTTATAGGGTGGAGGGCGTAGTAGTTACTCTTGAAATGTCAGTTTCAAAAGACTGGCTTCTCTCTGTGAAGAAAGATGGTTCAGCAAGATGCACTCTCAGGGCAGAAAAAATTATGAGACCCAGTTACTCCAATCGGTTCACCCATGTGACAATGTTTCCATTGGAGAATGGTTGGAAGCTAGAGTTTGATAGGCGGCAGGACTGGATTCTTTTTAAAAATCTTTATAAAGAGTGTTCTGATCGCAATATTTTGGCTTCTGTTGCCAAATTCATTCCAGTACCAGGTGTGCGTGAAGTCCCTGGCTATGCAGACAGTAACAGTGCTACCTTCCATAGACCTAATAACTATATTTCAACAAATGGTGATGAGTTATCCAGAGCTTTGGCCAAGAGGACTGCAATATATGACATGGACTCTGAAGATGAGGAATGGCTAAAACAGCTCAATTCTGAGTCTCAGGAGCATGTTTCAGAGGATAATTTTGAGCTAATGATTGATGCTCTAGAGAAGGCTTATTATTGTAATCCAGATGATTTTTCTGATGAGAAATTGCCTGCCAATCTTTGTCGGGATCTGGGTAGCAATAGAATCGTGGAAGCTGTATATAGCTATTGGATGAAAAAACGGAAACAAAAACGTTCACTGCTGCTTAGGGTTTTCCAGGTAAATCGCCTTGTGTTTCAGATAAAGTATTCTTTGCTGTAGGTGTATGTGTGATAGTTTTATGGCATCTATTGATCTGTAGATGTTATTGTTGTCATCTCATTTTTTTCAGCTGTGATGGGAAAAATTCAGGGCCTGAGCAAAATAAGGTTTAACATTTGTATTTTCACATCAGCATAAAGAATTTCCTTACATTTACAAGTATTATTGTATATGTAAATTACATCTTAGAGCCTGTGTATCTGAACTTTGATTTAAGGTTGTAGGTTAATTTGTTTCTTGTTTGTGTCAGTTGAAGGTCTCAGCTCATGCCTTTTATTTTACCCTTTTTGGGGATGATATTTACTTTAGCCAATGCAACCGTTCTATGTAAATTTGTTTGATGTAACAACGCATTTTGTATGGTGTGCTTGAAGCCTGCTCTGCTGGGGAGGGGGAACTGATTTTGGTCATGCCTCAATAGTTCACTTCAGAACAACCCAGGGATCATATCATAATCATAATCTAAAAAGAGTTGACGGGGAAGTTAAAAGGGAAAATGTTGGGAGAATTACAACTTAGGAAAGTATGACCAAGGGAAGGACAACTTTCTTTAGGGCAAAGTGCAAATTATGTGCGGTTTGATCCTTAATCGACATGTTCTCTATTGTTATTCAACCCTCTCGTAGTATGTTTTGCTATGAAGTTGGTATCTTGTATCCAGACATTGATAGAAATAATTACCTGAATTTTAAAAATGGAGAAATTTTATTGGCAAAAGTTTTTCACTGTACCAAACAAATTGAGCTTCCAAAAGCTTTTACTAATTGAAACATAATTTCATTGATGGAACCGTTAAATCCATGTGTTTTTTTCCCGCAGCCAGTTTAATTGATGGTATGAGATGGTTGAACAGCACACTTAGAACCATAAGAGCTGAAACTAGTTCTAAATAATGAATTCTGTATTCATTTTAGAGGAAACCGAACTGTGTGGTGATGTACATTTTAAGTGTAATGGGCCTTTGGTGGAGTTTTGTTGTTTATTGATAGGTTGCTGATAAATCAATGCCTATGGCATCTGGGTTGCATAATCGTGGGTACTACAGAAGTTGCTTTTCCCTTCACTTCCTCTTTCTCTTACCTATTAATTGTACTTCTGTTTTGGAACTCTGATTGTAAATGGCGTTTTAAACTGCTCTGCTACTTCATTATCTGATCACCTTGGATAATGTCTTACCGACAGGGTTTTCAAACAAAGAAAGCTCCACTTATACCAAAGCCTTTGCTGAGGAAGAGGAGGTCATTTAAGAGACAGCCAAGCCAATTTGGTAGAGGCAAACAACCAAGTGTACTGCAAGGTATTTAATATGTTTCTAGCTATAAGATTGACCGAGGGTTGTTTTCTACCGCCAGTTGAATAATATTGAATTATCGGCAATTTGTTAGATGTACTATTATCAGACTATGGTCTAGAAATCGTCTTTTTGTTGCCTCTCGTTTGTTTGGTTAAAACATTGTTTGGTTTTGGCCTTTGGGATAACCTTGTTCTCATTTTGTGCTTTGAACTGACTAGCATTTAAATTGCAGGCATCTGCATATTTTTTATAAACCTGTTTCTCATCTTCTCTATCTATTTACAGCGATTGCAGCTGAACAAGGTGCTTTGGACAATGCCATGCTTAGAGTTGAAGAGGCTAAAGCTTCTGCAGACAAGTCCATGGAATTAGCAATATTGAAGCGCAAAAGAGCTCAGGTTCTCATGGAGAATGCTGATTTGGCAACTTACAAGGCCACAATGTTAATTAGAATAGCCGAAGCAGCCCAAGTTGCAGAATCAACAGACGTCTCGGCTGGATACTTTCTTGATTGACGAGGGTTGGAGGAATTGCTGAAGCTAATTGTTATAATCAATCAATTTTTATTACAGAAAATGTACACAGCTGATCCGTTGATACTGTTTTTTTTTAATGTAATTTTGTATAGATTTTTATTGTATGTACATTCTGTATGCAGATATTGACCTCCCCAATCTTTTGTACAATTAGAGACTAGATTAGATCTGAGTAAGATTTGAAGAAAGATCCAAGGAAAAAAAAATTATATATACACATGATTTTCTAACTTGTGTCTCTGGCTGACCGAAGATCTTGCTTTTTTGATAACGCTTTTGATTCTTCGATTCTCCTGTTCATCTACAGATTGAGGGATTAAAAATTACCAAGGGTGAGGCTGGTTCAATGGGTAAAGATGGAGGTTTTTATGCTTGGGTTCTGGGTTTTTTTAAGGGTCGTAGCCATGATTCTTGAAGATCCTGTTTGATTCTAAATCAAGGAGCTTTTTCTTTGAAAAAATTATGTATTTATTATATTGTTTTTGTTATGCAAGTTTTTAATACTAATATTTTGTTTATATGCTTTCCCGACGTAGCAATTTTCTCGAGTTTTATGGTATGGGGCTGAAAAAGAGGACCTGGGCTTTATGTCATGTGCACTCTTTTATGTTCAACTACCTCACTAGAACTAGGGAGAGGTAGTTAACTACTTAACTTATTGACTTTATCTAAAAGTGAAACATTTTTTCAAATTTACTCATATTTAAGAAAATATAGAAATATTATATCAGACTCCAAGTCTTCTCTTATTAAACTATAATTGGAATAATATTTGGAAAATGTTCAATAATAACTATCAAGTGACATATATTATAGACTAAAAATTTACTACATCTGTTTTTTATTATAATAGTTAGTTGACATTTTTGAAAGGATTAAGAAAATCAGTTAAATTAGTTAATTCACTTGATGTTTCAAAAATACCCTTACACTTTGAATCATTGTGGTATTTAATTATAGTCAAGGGAGCATTGAGAAGGGTAGTTTAGAAAAAAATGACTAAATATAAGAGATAAAATAGATAAGGTCTTATATTTAGGACAAAATTTAATTTTTAATTACCTTTTATAATAAAGACCAGAGATAGTATTTTAGAAGATGCCCTATATTTGGAATTGAAGGAAGTACTTGATTAGGATTAACCATTGGCTTATATGCCCCTATCTATTTTACTTTATTCGATCCTAAATGTAGAAGTTAATAAGAAGATTTATGTTTGTTCTAATGTGCGACCTTAATCCCCTTTATCCCTCATACTTTGTTGCCTTATCCCAAGATACCCCTCTAATTAGATTCTTGTTTGATGACTATGTTGATAATCAATTTAAATGATTAAAATGAGGGTATTTTTGGAAAACCAGCCCAAATATTTATAAATAACTTACCTAATTACCTAATTTCCTTAATCTATGTGGGTTGCCTAACTAACTTTTACATTTAACACTGGAGGCAGTATAATTTTTTTCCGATGTGGGACTTCTTATTACAGTCCAATGAACTAGACTTGGGTTGATTTAACTTGAGCAGCAAATACTTTGACCAAAGAAAGATTGTGGAGGTGCCCAGTAGCATGGACTATGTATGGGCTAGTCACTTAGTGGGATACAAAGAGTCTTTAGTAGAGATTGCTGGAGGAAAACCCATATCAGTTAAAGCATATCTTGAGAATCAAATGGGCTTCAGATATGACTTCCCTCCCCAACTTGATGTGCTTCATATTGCTTTTGTTCTTATCTTCCTCTTTTGTTTGCCTATGGCATCAGGTTCCTCAATTTCCAGAAAAGATAAAAGCTTCGTATGCATATACTTATGAATATATTGAAGTCTTTTTACATACAGGTTTTTGCCAAAGCCTTTTTATTCCGTTTTAAGTTTGATTCAGTGAAATACTAACCCCATTATTTAATATAAGAAGCAAATAAAAAAACTAAATATATTATTTAAAAGTATTTATGCATGGATATATATTATTACATCATATATCAATTTATGAGTTAAATAAATTAGTTTAAAAAAAATAATAATTATAAATATTTTAAAATAATGTCTTTAATTGACGATAAGATTAAAGGAACATAAAATCAAACTGAAGTAACTAAAAAAATGACAAACTGATTCTTGATCTGCTTCACCCATTTGAATGGGGAAAATTGACCCGAATTAGGGCTTGTTTACCAATCAATTCTTAAAATCACTTTCATGCAAGCCGAGACAAAACTCTCTCACATACATACCTCGGATTCTGTGAAACCAAGGTTTGAAACCTAGGTTTTATTACTTCCTAAACAAGCCCTTAAACAAATCATTCCAGTATTAACCTCAGCAACCTGTCGGGTTTAGTGGGTTGCCGGGTTATTATTTTTCTGGAAAAAAACACCCTGAAACGATGTGGTTTTATATTTTTAAAATAAAAAATTTTAAAAAGTAAAATGCAGTGCGCCTGCGGCGGTCCCTTGAAATTTCCTCTGCCCATTGCCCATTGCTATTGCCGACGCCAGACATTTAGACCTTCCTCCTTCCGGCCTCCTTCAACTTCGACCTTCCTCCGGCTCCGACGACTGGACGGCGTTTTCTTCCTGCTGTGTCTTTGAAGGTTTTTGACCAGACAGTTGAAGGGATCATTCAGATCTGCGGTGAAGCACAAAACTGTTGGACATTCTCATCCATAACTCAAGTCTCCCCCATACCGATTTCGTTCAATCTTCCACTTGCCCTTACCTTCAGCAGATTGAAGACGAACAGTGGAATCCATTTCTGGTATACTGCTTCATCTAATATCGTCTGCTTGTGACCACTAGCCTTCTATAGTGGAACTTGGTCTTTTGAAATGAATTTTTCATTGCTGTGCTCATATGCTGTCTGTCTTTGACACTATTAACCTCGCCATAACTCCAAATTTCTGTCTTTTGGCGTTTCCTGCCTCTGTGTGTGTGTGTGTGTGAAACGTTGTGATTCTCTAATTTATCATGAACACCCTCGAATATTGATGCAGAATACTGAATCAAAATCAGAAGCATTATCATTCATCATCATGAAAGGATCGCATTAGCTTATGACAAAAGAATCTCGTCGATATCCGCTCCAATAAGAAATCATATCTAGAGTTGTAACTTGTTCTATTATGTAGTGCCAAGTTTGAAAAATGAGTAGTGCCAGGCTCAATTATATGCTGTAAGAAATCTACCTGTGTGTAACACTAAATAGCAAGTCGAAAATCTTTCTGCCGGAAAGCAAGAGCCCCCTTTTCTTACAATTTAGTGTGTCCTGCATTTGATCAGTCCACATATGGAATGATAGCTGTAGTATAAGAAAGGAAAATAAACAAGTCAATATATCAAAAATGATGTTCTTGTATCTAATGAGAAGATATTGGATGAGTTAATGAAAATTATGTATTGTGGTGTTTTTTTTAGAGCCCCCGGGGGGGGGTCCGAACAAGAGTAAAATAAAATTTAGATAAAGGAACCTCGTTTGTCACTCCTTCATCATCTTTATGGCCAATATTTTCCGGAACTTCATGTATAGCAGTCAAGTCTTTTTTCTTGAGTATGCCTCACCAAGTGGGGACAATGAAGTGAAAGTAGCAGTGTGGGGAACACCCATCAATACATGTGAAGGAACCTAGAAAGCAATGTATATATATTTAAAGCAAAATAAAACCAACAGGAAATAGTAGAACTATCGGCTAACAACACAATGGTGTCATGTTTCATGTGCATGTGTATGTAGATCTAAATGAAGAAGATAGATAACATTTTCTGTATAGATTGAAATTTTAATTTTATGCCATGCGCCCTTTATTTTCATGCCATGCAACCACATCAAGCTGCAGTCATGCGCCCTTTATTTTTCCTACAATCACTTTGACTATAATTTTATTTATAGTTATCTATTTAGTGGTGTTTTAAATTTTGATTTGTTATTCAGTAGTAGTGATGGACATTGCAAGTAACTCCAGTTCATAGAATGATAATGTCACTTCTAATAGCAAAACTCCAACTGCCAGTTCTAGTGATAATCCCAATTCCACTACTAATTCTTTACTTGAAGCCAAAACCGATCCTGCATGGGCACATGTTGCCTTAAAAGAAGTTCCTCTTGATGTACATCATAGGTTGACACAGTGTTTGAAAAAAGGTTCTAAGAAAAAAACTGTTGAAGATACAGGAGAAGAGGAAGCCGAAGAAATTAATGTTAATTCTCTAATTGTTGGGACTAGGGCCAAGAAGAGGAAAGCTCTTGGGACTTTAGACAATTACTTTGCTCCTAGGACAACTCCCAGTTCACAACCAAGCATTAGGAGTGCATTATCAATAAAAGAAGCACAACACAATGTGAAAATGTTGCTTGCCGAATGGGCTATTGTCAATTGCATTCCATTTAATGCATTAGATTGCCCTTTATTTCAAAGAGCTGTGGATGGAATGTGTTCAATTGGGCCTGAGTTTAAAGCTCCTAATGCTTATGATTTCAAAGTTAACTTGTTGAGAGAGTGGAAAAAAGAATGTGAGTTAATCATTGACACTCATCGAGCTAAATGGAAAAATAATGGTTGCACACTCATGGCTGATGAATGGACTGATGTTAGACAACGTACTTTGATAAACTTCTTAGTGTATTCTTCACATGGTATGGTATTTGTGAAGTTGATGCATCAAATCTTGTTAAAGATGTCAAAATTTTATTTACATTGTTTTGTGAAGTCATTGAGTGGATTGGTCCAAAAAATATTGTTCATGTGGTGACTGATAATTCTGCCAACTATGTAGCATGTGGCAGGTTGATTAAGGAAAAATATAAAAATATATATAGGTCACCTTGTGCTGCTCATTGTTTAAATCTTATATTGAAAGATATTGCAAGCATGCCTCATGTGTCTGACCTCGTAACAAAGGCATCAAAGATAACAATATTTGTATACAATCATATGATTTTCTTGTCATGGTTGAGGAAAAGACCTGGTTGGAAAGAAATTGTGAGATCTGGTGTGACTAGGTTTGCCACTACTTTTATTACGTTACATAGTATATATATGCATAAGAATGACTTGCAAGCTTTGGTGATTGATAAACATTTTGTGGAACACAAATTATCACGGATTGAAGCAGGAAAAATATTTAGTGCAATTGTCTTGGACAATCGATTTTGGAATGATTGTTATCAAATTGTGAAGATTGTATCTCCTTTTATGGAGTTGCTGAAAATTATTGACTCTGGTGAGAAGCCTTCATTGCCTTATGTTTATGAAGGCATGCAGAGGGCTAAAAATGGAATTAAAGAGATGTTTAATAGGAATAAGGAGCATTATAAGCCTTACACTAGAATTATTCAAGCTCGATGGGATAAGCATTTGAAGACCAATCTTTATGCAACATCATATTTATTGAACCCTACATTCATGTATAGTCCAAATTTTATTACCAAGGGAAGTTTAATGCATGCTTTGATTGATGTTGTGGAGTCAAATTCGGAGGAAGATGATGATTCCTTCACGATATTGAAGCAAGTGACCATGTACCGTGAAGGGAGAGAATCTTTTGAAAGACCTACATGTAAAAAAGAAGCTCAAAAATTAGACCCTTGTAAGCATTCATATTTATAACTAATATTCACTTATTTTATAAGATATTATATACTAAATGTAATTTATTATGCAGATGAATGGTGGACATGCTATGGTTGTTCGGTTCCAGAGTTGCAACATTTTACGATGCGTATTCTTAGCCAAACTTCTACTTCTTCTGGCTGTGAGAGAAATAAAATCTTGTTCGAGCACATTCATACTAAAAGGAGAAATAGACTGGAATATGAAAGGCTAAATGATTTGGTTTTCACAAATTATAATCTGTGATTGAAACATAGGTAATACTAATTCTTAGAAGTTAAGAATGCTTTTATTTTTAAAGAATTTACGTTTAATTGAAATTTAAATTGTTATTGAAGGAATACATTGAGAAAGAAGAAGACAAATTTTGATCCAATCAATTATGAAACCATTGATGAAATTGACTTTTGGGTGATCGATGATCTCGTTCCAGAATTTGATGATGTAGATGCAGTAAATCTTGAAGGTGTTTTTAATACTAAAGACATTGCAAATTCATCAACTCTTGAGAAGGATAAAGAAGACATGGATATTCCTAAACCTCTGGCTTTGAATGATTTTACTACGACTTATACTTGTCCCCATTTAGCTTCTCCTGATGCCTTAGTCTCTACTAATTTTAATGAATTTAATGATGATTTTGGTTATTAATGATTGTCAATTAAAATGACTGGATGCTTGTAACTTGTAGGGATGAATATTCTGAAATTAATTATTATTAAAATTGTTGTATTTTAATATTGTCAATGAAATGTTATTATTTTAATATGACTAGGTTGATCATGAATTGACCTCGATCAGATCTATTAACCTTTGAATTATTGTTTTAGAGCATGTTTGGATTAACTTTTAGAAAATAGATTCTGTCTCGGTTTACGTAAAAGTTATTGTGGAGAATAGTTTTTGAAAAAGCTGAAAAGAATAGTTTTTTGGAAAACCGTAGTTTCCACTCCCAAACCATGATTTTGAGAGTTAAAAACTATTATGGAGAATATTAGTATGTTTGTCTACCACTTCTGAAACTATGGTTTTGAGCCTAGAAGTTATTCTGCATTTTTGAAACATGTTTGTTAACAGTTTTTTCAAAACCTTGGTAGGTTTTATTACTTCTCAAAACATGCTCTTAATCGGTTTAGTGTCCGGTTTGATTTTTTAGACCTTGGTATGAACAAAGTCAGTTGATGGAGATCAAGAGTTGAAAAAAAAAAATAACACAAGAAAATTAGTTAATTGAAGTGTTTAACCACTTTTACCCATGTTTAAATATATTTTTCACGAGTATCAATACCATACAGATTTCATATGCATGAAGTATGAGTAGGGGGTTCAGGTTCTCTTACCAATAAAATTTTTGGAACTCTTACCAATAAAATTTTTGGAACAATGATCTATTTTAGTTGATTTTCCCTTTTTTGTAATCTTTGCTTAAATTGTAAGCAACACATTGTTTTGATCAAATAGATCCACGTCGATAATCATCACTCAAGGTTGTTATTGTAATTGTAATTATTTTGCCCTTAATCATATGAGAGTAATTTGAAGAGCAATAATTGCTCAATTTTCTCATATTATTAAATTTATCGTATCCGTACGTGAAACTAACTTTTACATGTTTTCTAATTTTTTGTCTAATTATTTTTCTTAATTCTTCCTTTCACTCATGGTAATGGTCCTCCACCTTATCTTCCATGCTCTTTGCCTTTTTAGCATATTTGGAAATAACTTTTAGAAAGTAATTGTATACAATTCGAGATAAGTATGTGAGCGAAATTTTATCTCAGTTTACGTAAAAATGTTTTTAGAAGATGTTTCCAAAGTCTCAATCCTTCGACTTTATCTCTCATTTTGTCCATCAGTGCTACATTTTGCACTTTGTCTCTCATTTTTTTCTCAGTTCTTCAAATTGATTTTAAAAACAATTGTTTCAAATAAGTTTTCATATTTTTTATTTTTAAAACTCTCTTACATAAACGGTTTTTAAGACTATTCTAAAAATATAAAACAGAGAGCAAGAACAAACAAACTCTAGTTTTCTTTTTTCAATTTTGTTTAAAAATGAGCTTGTAAATTCAAACCTTCTATAAATATAATAGATGATTAAGTTATTGCCAAAAAAAAATGATGAGAACTTAATGGAGTTGGATGAGAAATACTATCATCGGTTTTAATGTAAGAATTGATTGATTTTTTTGGGAAATTAAAAAATAAATGAATCACTTGATGGGAACATATATAATTTAATATTTTCATTCAATTATAGATAATTTATAATTTAGATAAATTAGTTTGGAGAAAAATAATAAATATATAAATTAAATATCTTTCTTAATCTTTCTAAAAAAAGTCAACTAGCTTTCATATTAATGATTTGGATGCAGTACTTAGTTAGGAATGGAGTGAATGTGAAGTCAAAAAGTTAAGGTGGGGTTTGGATGAAAAACCATATAAACAAAGTGACATCAAAATGTGGTACTCCTCCCAAAGTATAAAACCCATACCATATGGTGGATTTATTTTGATTGTAAATATTTTTAATCTAATTAACTATGTTACTTAAAACCATAAGGGAGTATTTAAAAAGAAATGCATTTCTTACTTATCTATTTTTTTAATTAATTTTTTAATTTATGTAATTAAGTTATTCATTCCGCTGCAGGTTCAAATTATAAGATGTTTTTAACTAATTTACACCTACTAATAAAAATAGTTTAAAACATTAAATTTGTTATAAAATTCAGTTTATTTTCAATATTACCCTTATTAATAACCATAAACTCTAATATCACACTCCTTTTGGTCTTCAAGTTGTGTTTATATAAAACTTTTTTCTTTTCTATTTTTACTTCAATTAATTATGTCTCTCATTTACTTTCTCTACTCATTATGTCCATAAATAATGATATATTTGAAAAAAA
>QFDD01008114.1:0-13916 GCA_006871305.1 Vachellia collinsii | reverse complement strand
TGGCTGCGCAAATTACGATTATGCCCATTAGGAATAATTGATTCGGTTGCTCCTTCAAATACTGAAAAACCAATAAATGAAAATATTAATACATGAACTCTATATATTTTTGGTGTGTGATTCATAGTTTCAGAAGAGGAAGAGAGGTCAAATTTATTATATACCTATTTTGTGGAGCTGCAATTCTTGAGCTTCTCCCATGGCAAATTTGAACAAATTTCACAAGAGTCGAGAGGAGAAGAAATGGTGGGTGTTTCTGTAATACTACACTTCTGTTTTTCATTTAACACCGAAGTTATATTTGACTATATGCACGGCTTTTATATTATTTGTTGTGCTACTGCGCTATATGCATGGTTTCACCATTTACAAAATCACATTGAAAAGGCATTATTGATGAAGCCAAAAGGCCATTTTATCTTTTAAAAAATTAAAAAATTCTTTTATAATAATACATTAAATACTTTTTTATATTCCTTTTACGTGATGATATATTCTATCAATGTAATGACCTGTCCTTAATCCCAACCAAGAGGCAAATTAAGAAATATTATATACAAGCTGGTTGCCATATGAAATGTATATATCGCTTATATATATATATAGATGAAAGGTGGGGGCAAATAGCTATACATATATATATATATATATATATATTTAACTTGTTGCGCTAGATATCAAAATTATGCTATTTAATTTAATTGTCATCTTACTATAGTATATCCTACTATATCAAATTACATATAACTGTGTCTACATAGAAAATCCAAGGGAACCACCAATAATGACAATTGAGTTGAGTGACTTTTGCATTAAGCCAAGGTAAATGCAGAGAATTTGGACGTAGATTACTGAACTGGCCTTATTTGCTATAAAGACGAAAGGAAGGTACGTGCATAGCCAATAACAACAACAAGAATAATAATAATAAAATGATAAATATTTTTAAGATAAATCTTAGATCAAGTTCCTTAGATGCATTATATTAAATTTTCCAATGACACGTAAACATTTATCCAAGTTTTTTCATATTAATTTACAGTCAAATGATAATATTAAAAAATAATACACAAGGTTAGGTGTAACGGATAACTTAAAATAATATATATAAGAAATTTAGAATAATATATATATATATATATTATGCCGTAAAAATGCCATTGTTGACCGAACGATTTCATCATTTCATCTACACTATGGTAATATAGGTTCTAGATTTAATACTTGTGAGTATAACAAGAAGCATATACAAATTATAGTAATTATAACTATTAATTGCTTGTTATTGTTGGTTAGTTTTGCGACTCTTTATGCATCTGGAAACTGAAAGATTGGACCAAGATATTTTGAACTCTAAATAAGTAAGGTGGAAGATCCATAACAGTAACGAAGTATCCTATGTGACCGAAACAAAAGATGACAGAACAGCCGTCATTTACCATCCGTTAAAATTAAACATAAATTAAGGTTGAGATATTAACTTCTTGAGAAAAGAATAATATACTTTTGGAGAATAATGATGATGATGATGCTGATACAAAATTCTTGAGAGCCTTTATACACACACAGACACAAAATAAATGAAGTAGAGATGGTCCTTTGTTTAAACTATGGCCTTCGCTATACCATAGTTAAATCCCAATAATCTCTCAACATCTTCCAACCATGCACCAACGTGATTAAATCTAGTGGAAGAGATTAGTCTCTCATAATATAGTAAATACATATTCAAATTTTTATTAAAACATGTGTTTAAATTTAGTACCTAACTGTATTTTGAATATAAGTGTATCCAGTAGAAAGATATTCATACTTAACAACAACAAAAACGATCCAGCCATGTATTTTGTCTTTGATCAGAAAGTTTGTGGTTTTACAAAGGGATGCTCTAGTAGTGTAGCATCAGATGGCCGCTCAGATCCGAGTACTGGCGTACTGATAGCACCTTTAACAGCCCTGTTTGTTTTTCCCTTTAAATGTTGAAATGGACAGCCTTGGCACTCATCGTTAAATTAATGCGCACAAATAGCTCCTTGAACGGCCTGTTTAATAATTAAATTATACATATTTTATGATTCAATTCGTTATATAATATTATTTATTTAAATAATTTTACTTTTCAATAATATTTAATTTATATGTTTTTATTTTTTTAGGACAATTTAATTAACCAAATGATGACTTGAAAGGACAATTTAATTTTTCTCAATTTAATTTGGGGGCGCACGTGTGTGTGTGGAAGTGGGGGTGGGAAACAAATTTTTTTTTAACGAGGGCCTCCCCAAACTTGTTCAACTTCTAAACGAGTTTGGGGCTGTTAGCCCTATTGTCAGACTCTAGAAATGTGTGTCCCTCATTGAACTCGTTTTTTAGGTGAACGAGTTGAGTACAAATTTAAACTCGTACATTTAAAGAATGAGTTTGATTGTAGTATTTACTTAAATATTTTTAAAAGTGTAGCATTTGGCCAAATTTTTTTTACTGTGCACGTATTTGACTAAAAAAACCTTTGGGTTGTGGTATACTCCTATGATTGAATAACAAGGTAGTTTCCAGTTTCTATCTTGCCTCTCTGTTCTTCCCTCCTGTAGCCCTCTGGTTGTCCATCTTTCTCTTCTTTATAACTTGTCAGTGTTGCAAAGGATATATTAGACAAAGAAATTGTAGTAATATAATAAAAGACCTACCTTTTGTATAGATTCTCTATGTTCAGGTTCGTTAATATCTTTAAATACCTTAACTGCATATGAGCGTCCGGTTTCCCTATTAGAAATCAAGAACACGACATACTTATTACCTAGGCTTCCAACACATATTTCTTACAAAGAAATTAGATTAAAACAATAAGATCAGAACTTCAGTTTACTCGTATGTACCTGTCGTGTAAAACATAAACAGCCCCAAATCCACCAAACCCAATACGCTTCCCCCTTTCCCATATGCTAAAATCGGCGGTTTCAAAGATTGAATTAGCAGCAGCTGCAGATTCTTCGTTTACAGCACTCAAGTCTCTGTTTAGTCTGTCAAGAATGGAAAACACAACAGATGAATGTTTTTTATGGATACAAATTGTCTCCATAATTCATGAATTATTGACTAAGATATTATGAAATTAGGGAAAAAAGATGAGAATATGAATTTAGTGGGAGAATGGCATACATATACCTGTTAGGGGCAACATGAACAGATGGGGATCCACCATCCACAATGGGCGGGGCACGTTTTACCACTGTTGTGATCCAGCGGGCTCCCCCCCATGGCGAACGATATGGGGTAAAAGAGATTGCATTATTAGCAGCATTATGATTCTGTTGAGAAGGCAGTGTGCCCTGCTTGACCATTATATTTAAGCAACCGTTTGAGAGCAAGTTCATATGTAAAAGTATCTTCATCAGTAAAATACATTGATGACTCAACCACTCAAGAAATTGTGCGTAAGATATATATTTTTAGGAAAAATTTAATCAAGAGCATGGATTAATAGCATTTAACGGATACATTTGACGCGGCTCTACAACAATAATGCTTGTTAAGAGAAGGGAAGAAATTGCACACCTGGGTTCTGTTGAGGTTCTCACTTTCGTATACAAGGATTAATGTCTTGGAAGGTGTCCCAAAGTTGCAAAAAACAACCGAAGTTGCAGTAAATGGGATGTCATAGAATAGGAGAAACTTTCGTAGGTAATAGAGGGGACCGACACTGTACATGTGGCGAAAGACATTGTTTGGGGGAAGGGCATTGTACATGATGGCCACGGGGTCAGCAAAGAAGATAAAAAGAATCCTTGGTACGAGCAGAGAGACCATACACCACAATTCATATGTTCCGCTCAGCCTTTCAACCTGGACAATCAAGTCAACACATATCCCGGTCAGGAGGATGATGGCGAAATGGTCAATATCTTCAAGAGTATCCTGTGCTTTTATTTTGAAAATTTCCATGATGCGTGAGATTAAATAATTTGTGGCAGCATGATTCTGTTGATCAACCAGCTCAGTGTTCGAAGGAGAGGCTTGGGTAGGGACCCTGGAGGCAACTAAAGTGAGCAGAGAACTTGCAGTCATAAGTGATAGGGACTCCTTGCGCTTAGGAAATATACCAATGCGAATTAATGGTGGTGCAAAAAGCAGCAATAGCTAAAGTAATTGGGAGGTCATGAAGTTGGAGAACCTTTCGTAGGTAAAAGGAGGGAGGGACCTGGTTTACCCCAAGGATTGACTGCAAAAAACGGAAGATATGAACTACTGTAGCCATTCTGAGCATTTGAAGCAGTCCATATAGGTTCCCTTCAGCTTTGCAACCTTGTCAAGTGAATTAGAACAAGCTACTGCCAAGAAGAAGATGGTCATCAAGGTGCGTACAATAGATGACTTCTAATTTAATGACTGCTAGTGGCTAAAAAAAATTTCTTATAAATAAATTACAAATAACAATCCAAAAATTTGTACGTATAGATATTTATTGCAATTATAAATCATAATACTTTACTTATTAATTCCTGATTCTCAACTAGTTGCACTTACACTTTTATATTTGTTACAATCAGTACAATTTGTTTTTTAAAATATAACTATAGTTAAATTATGATGAATCAGGTAAAATTCAATGAAAATAATTAATAGTAATATAAAAATATAACGACTCATACAAAAATAACAACAAACCGCTGTTTACATACATTTCATTAACTTCGACATGCATGTGCTGCCACTACGTTTCTGGATGCTTTGAATGTGACAAATTGAATGAATTTAATTAAAACCTAATTCTCAGCTCTTATAAGTAACAAAAGCAGCATATTAAATTCTTTCTAATTAGAGAAGCAACATCTTGTAAACGCAATGTGGGCACTCTTCAACTTAGTAGAGAGACTAAAAACCAGCAACAAACTTTTACTAAACTAATGGCATCCATTAATTACCCTATCATCTCACAAATGAGAAATAATTACATACTTTCAAAGTGCCACATCATTCATTTTCTATCTAATGAAAATATTTTAAGTATCCTCTATTATAGATTTCATACCCATAAATTTCTGATAATTATTTCACTTTTTCCATAATCCATTATAATTAATATTAATAATAGAAAAAAAGAAATAATTAGGAGAAATTTTTAGGATGTAAGATTCATAATAGAATATATTTGAAACATTTTCATTAGACAGAGTATGGATGGCGTAACACTTTAAGATTATGTAAGTATTTCTCCTCACAGATTCCTTTCAAACTAGCCTTCTAATTTTAATCTCGTCATCTACAAATTTTGGCCCCACCTCTGATATTGAAGAGAAAATTCCGTATATTACATCAACTAATTCCTCTATTTACAGTATAAATTAACTAATATTGATACTAATTTAAAGTAAAGTTGAAGAAATACTTTTCAGGTCTTATCTTTATGATTTGTGTATATCCATGTCATTGACTAGCCTAAAACTATACAGTATTGTCAATTTGTCATATACATACTCAGTTTAGTTTACTGACTCATACATAGGATTAATTGGCTTTTAAAGAATATTTCCAGATTTCACATGCATATTAATGCAAAGGAAGATGCGTGTGAATATAACGATGAATACTCTTCCAAGCAATTGAATTAGACCCCACCAATATACATATATCGATCCAGCTCTTTTGAATTTCGTGAAAGCCGATTGCTTTCTGTGTGTCTCGACATACCTTTTTTGAATTCCTCTCCCGTCATTCATGGGAATTTCTGCGATGGAGAAATTAAACCAATATAACAAATGAATCCAATAACCACGTCAATATTCCTATTATCAGTGAGTTTCAGCAAGCTATACATAAAGTACTACTAGCAGTTGCTTGGCTTAGTTTAAAAGAAAAAAGAAAGCCCTTCTACCTTTTACAAGATAAGAAAATTTCTGTAACATATTTATCGACTTATTTTATTAGGCCTATATAATTTGGCGGAACAGCTGCCATCATCAATACCATCACAGTTCTCTTCTCTTTCTTTCTCCATCTTTAGGATTTTCTTTCCATTGAGCCGTAATTTTTCTTGGAGTCTGTACTTTCATCAAGATACGAATGGATGTTGCAGTAACTGTGAAGCTGAAAGGCGCTTGGCTGGATTTCTTTCGAAGCATAATTGCAGAAACTCTTTACCCTCTTTGGACAAATCTTGAGGTATTTCAGGATCTCGCCTGTTCAAACAAACTTCACGGTTGACCTGCCACTGCTCGTATAAAATGATTTTATTTTAGTGACATGTTTTAGTATAATTGAACCATCCATATACATACATACATATATATATATATATAACAGAAACAAAGTCTAACATGCACTTGTAACTGATACCTAATTAAAGATTAGTCCTTAGCACCTTAATTATCACCCTAATTAGTGTGTTTGCTTGATCAATCCATGGCCTCTGCCCATGAACATTTCAACGATTACACAACCCAAGCTCCATACATCAGCGCTATAAGCTTCACCCGAGCTGCTATATTCTTGATTTTGAAGAGTCTGTATGAGAAATTAACATGGTTCATTAATTAGGAATAGTGAGTAAATCATGATGATACATATAGAGTATGAACATGCACATATATTTGTGTGTGTATGTGTACACCTCTGGAGCTGCATAATGTGAAGTTCCCCACATGGAGTGACTGCCCATAGAATCATTTACCTGTTCAACACAGAAAAGCCACTTAGCCATGTTGACTCATAGAGTATCATATACAGGAATTGGTTTCGGTGCTCATTGCAATGATGGGTATCATAGTGTGCATGGTTAAGGTAAGATCTGAATCATTTAGATACAGTTTCAATAATCTAAAGTTTAAGTATTCAACTAATAATTTGAAAATAAACAACATTTTTTGAAAACGGACAACTAAGAGATGATCTTTATTATATTCTATACATGTTAAAATATTTTTTATAAAAAATAAAAGTAAAAAAGTTAATATGAACTTTCATATTAGATTTAGATGGTTCACAGTGGCCATCAGCGTGCTTAGCATCAAAACTTATTCCCATAATTCCATGGGTGTTAAAAGGTGAATGAAGATAAAAAATGAAGTGGTGTGTGGTGCAGGCTTGGATTGAGTGTGAAAGAAAGTAATTTTCTTTCCAAGAGGCTCATTCAAATTTCCATATGCATATTGGGAAAAGGAAAAAAACTATTGAATAAGTGAAGAGGAGGACAGTGGTCTTGAAGGAATAAGGGTATATATCTTAGAATTATTTCATTATATAGAAAACAATTGTCATTGTACTAATAGGCGAGGAAGGTTACTCGTGATTTTCCTCCTTTTTTTAATTCAGGGAAGATATACTAATTGAAGGTAAATAACAAAATGGATATGGTGCAATTAGAAGGGAAAAAAAACAGACTCAAAATATGCTAATTAGGCCAGCTGCTGGTAATGCAATTGTAAAAAAGGATTGTAAGCAATTGATTAGTCTACTAGGTGAAGGACTGCTGGTGAAGTAGGAGACATGTATTCATGTACTTACATGCTTAGCCATACCAAAGTCAATAAGCTTTACGAAGCCGTAAGAATCAACAAAGTATGTTATCAGGCTTGATATCCCTAAATAAGCAGAAAGGTAAAGGAAAAAAAGTTGAATATGGATATGGTTCATATACTTGAAGAGTATAATAATTCGGTAGAAATCACAAGAAAACAGTAACTTGCAGTTACTTGATCCTACAACAAAACTTCAGTTTCAGCCTTATACTTGTGTATGGGATGCAGCCCACTGTACAAGGCTTTTATCATATAGGGTCTAAAGAAGAATAAATGTACGTCGTCTTATCTCCCACAAGCGGAGAGGCTTTTTCCAGAGCCCTATGCTTGTGTGTGTTTTGCATAATTTGCATGTAACTGATGCACCAGTACAATATTATAAGTAGGTGAATGTATATATTACCTGTGGACTACTCTTTTGGTATGTAAGTAAGCCAACGCAAAGAGAATTTGTTTAGTGGTATCTCGAACCAAACGTTCTCGGAAAGCACCTAGTTCACTTATGTACTTTGTCAGTGTCCCGGTGTCAACATATTCCATGAATAGCCATATCTGGTTTCCAACCTATATATATATATATATATATATATATCATTTTTTTCAACCAATATGTTTATTAGACAGATACATGAAAGGAACTTATTATGGCTACCCAAGAAACAAGTAATTTATGATGAACAATTTATGCTTATGTCTCCATGAATCAGTACACAACGTACTCTTTCATTGCCATAATACTTCACTATATTTGGATGTTCCAGTTGGCTGATAATTTCAATTTCCTAAATACAAAAACACTCTTTATTTCGCCCGGTATAATGAAGCGTGCCAGTTTTGTTTTGTTGTTTTTAACGCGTATACTTTGTTTTTGATATTATCTACCGATAAATCTCAACTTTTTTTCATCTTAAAGGAACAACATAATCATTTTACGGTTTAGAAACTATGCATGGCACAATCTGTATGATTTCTAAGTTACATGAATCTTTCGCAGGAAACTGAATATATATATATATATATGAATAGTAACTCAGAATTTGTTTTCTCTATTTCTTCTCTTCTGTTCAATTGAACACTTGAAAATCTTTAACTTTCTGGTTGTTCAATTATGGAAACTTCAGTATTGGAGGATAAAAATGCAGGGAAACATTGTAGAAAGACATACCTTAGTTAGAGATCTTATGTTGTCAAGATTGTCAGGGTTTTTTAGTTTCTTCACTGCACATAAATCTCGGGTTACTCTGTCAAAATCGAAAAACACAAGTTTTTGATGTGTGCACAAGTGTCTAAACAATTCATTAATTCTTGACTAAGATCAAAATGATGAAATTAAGGAACTAATTGGATCAAATTATCAAGTTGGTCCCAGAATTTCATACATAAATACCTGTGAGAGGCAACATAAACAAATGCGAATCCACCACCCCCAATGGGAGGACCCCATATTTCCCATTGGCTAAAATTTGAGGTACAAAAGACTGAATTATTAGCAGCATCATGATTGTGTTGATGAACCAACTCAGTGTTCGAAGAAGAAACAGCCCCAAATTCTGCTGTCCCACTTGAATGCTCTGTTTCCCATGGGTCAAAGTTGGTGGCAGAAGGGATTGAATTATTAGCAGCATCAGTATTGAAAGAAGAGGCTTGGGTAGGGCTGATATCTTCTTCCGCTTTCATGGGCTGCTTGATCACCGAAACAACCATTACAGTTCAGAACAAGTTCATAAAAGCATGTTCATTAGTAAAGTATAAGAAATTGTATAACATATACGCATACAACAACAACAAAGTCATTTTTCATTATATGGAGTCAGCTACATGAATCATACGCACTCTATCGTGGATTAGATCTCTAGATAAATTATTAATCAAAAGATCTCTCTTTATAACTTAATTAAGTATATGCACTTGTCTTTCCTTTATCTCTTTTCGTACGAACTCATACAGTTTGATCAACCCTCATCATCAATGTGTTTAATTGCCTTTTTTAAACATATTTGGCCGAATCATACGGATTGTATAACATACATACGTACGTACTTACATACATACATCCATCCATCCATCAGTGGCAGAATGAAGTTGGGCTATGCATGGCAACTAATTGAGGGATATAATTGACCTGGCTCTACAAGGGAACGATTGTTAAGAGAAGGGAAGAAACGGCGCACCTTGATTCTGTCGAGTAGCTCTATTCTGAAAGCACGCACTACGAAGAAAGAGAGCATGAGAGAGAAACACACAACACAGAGATCTCCAGCGAGTGAGGATAATAGACGTAAGACGATGTAAAAGGCAGGAAAAGTTGGAGTATCATTTGGGAGGTTATAGCCAAGAAGGCCCTTATTGTATCTCTTGTGTGTTAACTTGATATAAAGGGAAGCAAGCGCTGTTGAGATGAGTATGAGAGGGTAATTCACGTCGTGCGGCTTTAGACTCTCAACCGTGATCTGTATAAAACCGCACATAGCTACCAAAAAGAACTTTATGGGACCTTTAGTAAGTAGCCTGTCTGGAAAAGAACGCTTTGGTCTCATCCAGCGTTCATCAAGTCGATTCACCAGTGCCGGAGCCATGTGTGTGCTGTGGGATGAATGAGATTGGATGATCGCTGCTATATATGTGTGTTCCAAGGGCAATTCAGTTATTGTCCTCTTTGGAAACAAATAAATAAATAAATTAAAATCACTATGTGGTGCCTCCTAAACTGCTGTTTGGATTAGAATTATAAGATAATATGAATACAAATCAAGATGAAACTCCTTCCATATTTACTTTGGAGATTGTAAATTATTTTTAAAAAATAGCTTATAGGTCTTATCCAAATAGATAGGAAAGAATGCAAAAGTAGAAAAGTCTTACAATAAGTAATACTACCATTTAATCACAAGTTTCAGTCTTACCTTTGTTTGTTCGACTGAAACTGACATAGGCTGACTTTTTCTCAAGCTATGCTTGCTTTGTTATTAAAAAAAAAAAAAACAAGTGTAGGTTTACGTGGTGGCTCGCTTGAAATTGGGCTGATTTCGTTTATAATAACCTCAGGGGGGAAATTCTCTCAAGGCTTCTCAACAGCTGGTCAGCGAAGGAAAGAGGGAATCTATTTTCAAGACACAAATGTTTCTGTTTCAAACTGAAATTAATTTCACTTCTCTGATCAAAGAAAGGACTGGGCAAATTTCAGTAAGACTTACTGAAAATATCAAATTCATAAATCTGTGGCTCCAATTTCATTCAATAATCTCAATTCAGTTCTCTGTTCGAAAATGAAGTTTTAAAATACTTGTGTTTTTACTTTCAATCTTATTTATAACTCCCATTCAACATGTTTTAACACAAACTAAATAAAATTTTAAATCACATTAATTCTGTCTTAAAATTCAACAATTTTCTTATATTATCTCTATTTAATATATATATATATAATACTAAGATTAAAGTCAACATATAATAAATGAAAAGTAAAATTGTACATTCAAATGAAAAATTTAATGAAATAGTTTATAAATATGACCAAATAAAATCTTTTTTATCCTATAAATATGATCAGATAAGAATTTAATTAAGTATTTACTACACTTGATTTGCACATAAGAACAATATTTTAATAAATACCAATTTTAAACCTCATCGGTTATTTATTGCCCTTAATTAAACAATTTTGCCGCGTTAAAGCCAGACTACCAGATAATCGGCGGTTGAGGTCTGGTCACTGCCAAGCCAACGAGAGAGTTAAGGTAGCTCTTGTGGTTTTTTTTTTGGGAAAAAAAAAAGGTAAGGGGCAATATGATAAAAGGAAACACTTACTGATTTTATATTATTAAAACTGGAGTCAATAATTTGTTATTTTGAAATTTTCCTGTCACTTTGACAAAAGAATTTGTGGACCGAATTTTACTCTGACTCACTTTTATTCTCAAAAAAAAAAAAAAATCCTTCTTGGAATCCTTCGATCAATATCAACGTCATGTTTCGTGTATCCCCTGCCTGAATTCCAGATATGTATAACATACGTTTCTTTTTTTTAATTAACTTCACTTTCATAATTAAAAAAGTGTGTGTGTGTGTGGCTTTTTTTTTAAAAAAAATAAAATAAAAAGTAAAACAGTAGCATTAGATGAACAAAAAGGATGCCTGTGAGTTTTATCCACTTTAATAAAAAAAATCATTTCTAATTCCAGAGCAGCCCACCAAAAATTGTCAGTAATCTTTCCATTAAGTCATCTGTAGTTTAATTACAGTGCTGAATTCCACAAACTTTATTTACTTGTATAAACCAACCTAAGATATTAATAGATTAACCAAGCATATACGCAGACACGCCAACCTCAACAGCTACTTATTTTTTAACATTTCCCATCTTATATATCTTATCTTACCTTATCTTAATGATATCAATAATGTATTAATAATAACAACAACAACAACAACCATTATTGTGGTTATTTTACAGCTTCTCGATGTGATGTATTCGTTTTTTTATTTTAGCATACATTATGTTTGAACTGACCATCACTCAGGCTGTTTATGAATTCTAACGTTATCTGAATTTTTTTAACCTTCCCATCTAAGATATCTTATATTAATCATATTAATAATAATAATAATAACTCTTTTAGTTTGCCCTCCTTAAAAGAATCCCGAGGCTTTTTGTGGTTACTGTACAACTTGTTGACATGATTTAATCATTTTAAATTTATTAGAGTAATACAATATTTAGTCTATCAAATTTGCCTTCATTTTGATTTTGACTTATCAAATTTTAAACCAATATTTTTACTCTCACAAGGTAACATAATATAAATTTTTGACCGATCCTTTGTAACTGTGTAGTTTTTATGTATATGAATATAACGTGGGTTCATAAATTTTCCATGTTGTAGCAGTGAAACGTATAAGTTGCTTTCCCCATCCCATACTCCCAAACAGCCCCGATTCACTGTTGCCAAACATGCCGCAAGTGTCTGAAACTTGTGTTCTTCAGAACTTTTTGCTGGATGCAAGCTGGGTCAGAGAAATTAAAGCACCAATCCATAACCAGTTGAAGTACCATTTGTTCTTACTATGAACCGGCCATCACATTTTTCTTTTCTGAAACTCGAGTGTTGGATTCTGCAGAAGAACACCAGTTCGAAAGACAAGTGGGATGGAGCGAGAAGATTGTTAAAAAAGAGAAAGTGCTGAAATTCTGTAGCCCCAATAAGATCCCATATTTCCGGCCATGGCCTAAAGCTGTTGATTGGGTGAAGACACTGAAAAAATCAGCAGCGTAGTAACTCTGTTGATTATTATTATCCGTCTCAGTGTTAAAAGAGGAGGGCTTGGGTGGGCCTCATATCTTCCTCCAGTTCCATATGCTGCTTCATCGTTGAAGCAACCATTGTACCACCTCAAGTAAGATTAAGAAAAACTAAATATATATTTTTAAAAATATTTACTAATACGTGTTGTTACACTATATATATCAACTGGTTATGTAAATTAATTTGAAGAAAAATAATATAAGTATAAATATTTTTAATTAATATATTTAACTTCTTGAATGATTAAAAAAATAAATGTCAGCTAAGTCAATCCACCGGTTGGTAACCAGGAAGGAAATTGGATGATCGCCGAGGTATGCATGTTTCAAGGGCAATTCAGTCATTATGCTTCTTACAAACATTTCCCAACAACAGCTAGCTAGTCATCAAAGGAATGCGTGGCAACCGAATTTCCTTTTCTTCTTTTGTTAACTTTATAAATATTTCCGTTCCAATTTTCAAAGACAAATTAACTTCGACTCTCAATTTTATTTTATTGTTTTTGTTTGGAATCCCGTAATTGAATTCCAGATATGCGTGGATTTTTTTTATTATTATTAACTTCACTTTTAAGATTTGAAAAAAAAATCTTATGTGTGATTTCAAAATATACGAAAACCAAACCATACAATTTTTTTGGGCCAAAATTAAAACATGCACACAATTAGATCAACAAGAAGAAGTCAAGACAATCATAATTGTTACAAGTTAGAGGAGGCTCAATCAATGATGGGATCACCAGTTTACATACTTCTATAAATTGACTTTTAATAATTATAGAGATGCTATTTCTAAATTAATGTCCTAATAATATTTCCATTAAGTGTAGTGTTAAATTCTACAAACTCTATTTGCTACTATAAATCAGATTTATAATGTAGTTGTTATCATTATCTCAGTCTGAAGAAATTTATATAATTTGTGTAGATAAACCCTTTTGGAAGAGGAATCTCTCCTCATTCCCGTCCCTCCCCTTCCATATCTAACCATTGATCAATATTTAAATGGTTTAGATTTGATTTTATACAAAATATATTATTTTTTATTTTCTTTATTACAATATTAAACTATTAATGTCAAAATTAGGAGGGAGGAAAAG
>QFDD01008113.1:0-11358 GCA_006871305.1 Vachellia collinsii | reverse complement strand
AACAAGTCAACAACAACGCGCTCTCTCCCCCAGCCGGGCCCCACAAAAAGTGGGACCTTGGTGGAAAATGGATTTATGAGCTCCGAAAAGGGCGCGCTTTCTAGTTTCTACTATTTGGTTTCCAAACCGTACCCACTTTTTTTTTTTTTAATCACTTCATGGTCATATTTCCTTATAAACAAAATCTCACAATTAACAATTTGAATTGAATGCACAATAAAAAATGGTTAAAAAAAATTTACTTCTTCTTTCTTTCTTGATTAAATGTACTTTTTTGTATAGCTGAGACAATACAATTGAGTGTGTGCTTGTTTAACCTTTGTGCCATTTTTTTTTCTCAGTTTACATTTGTGGTAATAAAGTTGAAGACACTAAATGCTAGTAAATTCTTGGTAAGAATTTGAATCTTGATCTATTAGACTCACCTCTTTAAATAATTTTTTGTCATTTTTTTTAAGCTCATGGCTTCATGCAAACAACTGAGTTTTTAATTTTTGTTTAAGTATCATATTGGAGGTAATTTATTCGAGATATTATTAGATATTAAATGCAGTTATTTCTTCCTTTAAAAGATTTACAATTTGATTTATTATAATATGATCGATTAACCCTTAACGTAGAACTAGCCTCGAAAGTTAGAAGTTTTTTTTTATTTAAAAAAATAAGGGGCTGCTGTGCTGTGCCACATGTTATTTGGACCCGTTAGACCCGAACCCATGAGGAAATGGGTCTCAGATCCCTTCCCCACCACCATCATCATCGTATCAGTCTTTGGTCGCTGGAACACGGACACCGAAGCGTTTTCTGGGTGCTCATATAAAATTCTGTGACTGTATTGTGATTTGTGATTCTGAAGAAAACTGGAAAGTAGTTTTTATTTTTATTTTTTTGTTGATCCTTGAAATCATTGCAATCACTAGAGTGGGGAAGTGAGAGAGAGAGACAGCGAACGCTGTTCTGCTTTCTGCAGCCAAACCAATCATCCCTCGCTGATATCGTAAATCATTACCGTAAGCTTCCTAAACCCTTTCATGATTGTTTTATTCTTCTTTTTTCCCCCTTTTCGACTTTGCCTATAACCCTATCATTCGGAGTAAAGTATATAATAATTCATCTCATTCCAGTAGTATAATCTCAACTTTTTTCTTGCCGTCATGCTCAATGGGTCTCTGCCCAAAGAAAAAGAAAGGTAATGGGTACTTCTGCTCTGGTTATATCTTCAGGAACGAGATTGGTTTGGAATGGTTGGTTTTCCTGATGGTATGAGAAATTTCCACAGTTTATTGATCGATCTTTTTTTCTTCCTCCTCCTCTAACGTCCCTTCTCAACTGGGGATAATAATTTCGAGTTTCTTGATTTTTGACTTTAGACGTGTTGCGGTGGGACTGTTCTGTTTGCTATCTTTGATCTTGATATACAAATTTTTTCTTGCTGGTCTCGTGTTTCGTGTACACCGGAGAATCTTTTTTAACCTTTTCTTGCTTTGTAGTGATCATTTCACGTTGACTTCCCGTTAAGGTAATCTCTAGAATCTGAATTGTTTCTAGTCGCTTGATTAGAAGACTTTTCGTTGTTTGTTTACCGGTAAAACCGAGGCCCATGGAGGACGTGTTTGATCGGTCGTGCTAATTGGCATCGATTGCTAAAAACAGATAGGAAGCTTCCCAATCTATTCCCCTAGTGTACTGTTAGAAACGTACGAAAAGGAAAAGGTATACTTTTTTTTCTCGCACCTTGTTAGAAATTACACAAAAAGAAACACATAAATATTAGATATTCGATACAAAAGCTGGGAAGCATGCTTTTCCCCCCTGTTCAAGTCTATCCATGGCTGCTAGTGGAAGTTTCAAGTTGATGTCTGAAACTGATTTCATTCAAAACAGGTGATCATCTATCTTTCGGCCGGAATTGGTGGAGAAAAAAATAGCCAGAGAGTTGTAAAAATATATCAGAAAGATGGGATCTTTCAAAGGTCATGCATTGCCAGGGACACTGTTTCTTCTAGTCGGGGCTTGGCATATATGGGGTGCTATGGTGAGATTTTTATCTAACCCGAAAACATTTAGGGTACGGGTCTGGAATCCCGTGAATGGGTTTGATGGAAGGTTCAAGCATCTGGAGCTCTATATCATATTAATTGGTGCTTTCATTGACCTGTGCGTTGAGTTCTTGTATGCGACCCATCTCAAGTTTACTGTAAATGGGGTCTTGAATCCATCTCATATGAACAATTTTGAACACTCAGGGATGCTTCTCATGTTTTTTATCTTCAGTATTGTTACCCTGCTCTCGGAGAAGACAAGGTTAGTCTATTAGTTTTCTCCTTTGTCAATCTTTCACCTTTCGTTTTCCTTGACGTTTCTAGCAATTTCCTGCTTTTATCAATTCCTGTAGATGTAAAGTAACGTTTGGGTTCATGAGGTGAATCTGTAGTTAAAATTAGGTGAACTGGAAGTTCATTAGGTGTATGTGAGGCTCAGAGCAATTTTCTTAGTTAGGCTGTTCCTGTAAGCAAAATACTTGCAAGATTAGGGTTTTGGGTTTGATGTTTTTATATGTTTAATTTCGTGTGATTTTTGGGTAGGAAGATTTAAGCGTCACATCTTAGTGTTTGATTGCATGATTTGCATCGCGTAATGGGGGCCAATTTATTGGCATGATTCATGAATCTGATCATTCTTGAAAAAAGACAGTATTATGACTTGCGGTGACTTCCCCAACAAGGATATGTGATTTTATCGTAATCATTTGTTATTGCTCTGGAAATTTATATCTTATATTTTCCCCCGTTTTCTCAATCTTTAGTTCATTAGAATTATTTCTTTGTCTGATTTGGGTCTAGGGACCCCGTTGCATCACCAAAAAATAACTTATTTGTCTTCCAATGATTAAGATAAGGTCGCGTAGAGGGCATGAAATCTGATTCAATATTTACTGTCATTGCTTTAAACTTCTTAAATATGGTCATAGACAACTATTAACAAGAATTCACTTGAAAATGCTTAAACCCTTTCCCTTCTTTACAAGAAAGGTCCAAAGGACTAAGAACCTACACTATAGGGGAAAAGATACCACTTCCAAATAGGATAAATTTTTAAGTGAAGTGATTTTAATATGATATCAACCGTCACTGTCTCCTTTTATACAGAAAACACTTCTCATTCGCAAAATCAGTTTTTTTTTTTTTTTGCCATTTCATTTTTTTTGTGTGTTCCATTATCATTTTAGCCTTTGATGAATCCTATCTCAAGAGAAGATTCATGACATGTATTAAGTATTTTAGTATCTATTTACTTTTCAACCTTACTAACTATATTCTTTCTTCATATTCAGATTTTTTACATTGCCAGAAGGTGCTCTTTGTTTGATTGCTGCCACAGCATTCTGTGCGGAGTGCCTTCTATTCTACTTTCACTCAACAACCCATAAGGGCCTTGAGGGTTACTTCCACACCATCCTCGTGCTGCTCATAGGACTCTGCATTCTGTCTGCAATTGCTGGCGCCATATTCCCTACCAGCTTTCCTGCAGATTTGTGTAATGGTATTGCCATAACCCTCCAAGGCTTCTGGTTCTGGCAAACTGCCTTTGTTCTCTATGGCCCGATGATGCCACGTGGCTGTGTGCTCAAAGGTGATGAAATCATGTGCCATTCTGAAGACAATGAGGTTAGGGGTGAATTGCTTGCCAACTTTCAGCTCTTTCTTTTGGTGTTTGGGGTTCTTGTTGGAACTGTTGTAGCATATCGCTTTGCAGCTTCAAGACATGGGAATTCTAGTGTTAAGAGCTTGCATTCTGTTCAGGATGGACTAGGTGATGACTGAGAGTTTAATCTCTCTGCTATATCTGTAATATTCCAATTTTTTGACTGGTCACGTGAGGAATAAGAGCCTGGTTTCTTTCAGAATGTGTATTTGCTTAATGAAGTCAACAATTTCATGTGTAGGATTGTAATCAGCTGAAAAGTGAGTTTTTTTTTTTTTTTTTCTGACATGACTTGTAGGGATCAAATGTAAAACGGGGAAAATGAAGATCGTATTCCTTTTACCTACAATATATATATATAGACACATATTGGTGTTGCTGGTTGGGCTTTCGTTTATCATGATGGGGTTTCCTTGGATTCTTATACTGCAAAATCTCGCAAAATAAACCAGCAAACAGCCGTGCTGCTAATGCACCCAAAAAACAAAAAGAAGGCCAAGATTAAGATAGGTGTCACAGCAGAAAAACGAATTCATGTCTCAGATTCGGGCTTGTTTGGCAATCACTTAAAAAACATTTTTACGCAAGTCAAAATAAAACTTTTCTCACGTACTTACTTTGGATTGCGTAAAATCACTTAAAAAAACTATTCCCAAACATATCCGAAGTTTTACATTTCCCCTTGCATGTGTATTCTATTTACATTTCCCTTCTATAAAAAAGAAATATGAAGTCTTTTTTGGACAACTCTCGTTCACAATGTCATTACTTTTAATTTCATTTAATGTTCCAGATATTAAAAAAGTAGAAATCACTGTAAAATCCTAAGAAAACCATATAATTACTAAAAATCAAAATAACAAGTAAACAACATAAATATATTATCATTTTCCACAGTAAAACTTGTCTTATTTGCTTTTTGTAGAACTTTTCAATGATTACATTTTTTCTTTGGGACCCATAAGGGTTTCTTTGAAAAAATTTAATTGTTGATTATGTCGCTGAAGTTGTTGAACAAGTTTTACATTCAACATTTGCATCCATATTTTATAGCCTTTCCTATTTCTCGGACACAAGCACCATGGACTGATGTTGCACAAGGTAATTAAAAGTTCAACTTCAAGGACAAACATAAGAGTTTTAATCACTTAATCAGCAACACAGATATCTACATCATCAGTTTCGCTAGCACTGAGTTAAATTCTGTCAACAAGATTTCCAGCAGGGAATGTAAAGCAGAAAAATTTAGCAGCCATCAACAGTTCTCCATTACCTCTCCTATCTGTTGTATGAAAAATGAGGCTTCGCTCAACAGTCACAAGACCCCATGCCAGAACACATCTTGAATAACTCATACATGGAAGATTTCTCAAGTCCAAGCATCAATAAGCAGTGTTCATCAAATTCAATACATTAGCTGTGCTTCCTACGTTCCATTTTGGTTGTTCAGTATGGAACAATTATGGACTCAATAAGCTCCTGAAGTGGAGCCAACTCCTTCTTGTCAACCAGCCCAAACTCCTGCATGAATAAGATGATTATTAATAACTACCTAATCATAACAATAACTAGAAAGATTCTCTTGAACACAACGAAGATCAATATTAGTCAGGGAGGAGGTTATGACCAGCCCCCGTGGGGAAACCAAGGGATAATCGCTACAAGGTTCAAAAGAATGAATGTAACTAGTAAAAAGTCCTAAGAACAAGTGAGTAACATGGATTAGGATTTGTTACTATTTTTTACACCAGAACTTGTCATTGTATGTTGCTCACTAGTTGTGAGACTTTTTATTAATTGCATTCCTCCCTTGTGACCTCATAGCATTTCTCTCAAAAGCTAAGGGCATACTGGACTATTGGAGCTTACATAAGGGAGAGAATGATATTAATATCAGTAAACGATAAACAGATCCAAGCAGTACATAAGTATTATGAAACTTACACAAGTAAAGAGTATGAAATGCTTGAAGCATGTGTTTAGGTGGGCCTCCTCTTTAAGGCTAACAATTTTTTGGAAGTGGGAATGGTATATGTGAGCATATACACGGAACAATCGCTTGAATATTGTCTTCACAACATCCTTGAAGTTGGGGGGGAATGGTGTACCTACATGCATAATTCCAGTAATCGTTTTAGGTGTTTACCAATCTTTAGGAAACAAGAAAATATAGTAATCTCTACCAAGCTTTTGAGGGAATATAGATTCATCATCAAGTTGTGCCCCAATCCAGTCCATTAGATATTCCACATATTTTGGAGCAGAAACTTCAATAGGTTTCTTGATTTGTACCCCATCTGCCCATCTATACTCATACCTATGAAGTCATATAAGAGAACAATGAGAACCAGGCCCACGCATATATAACTTTAGAACAGATGACTTTGGCATGAACTAGGAGTGGTTGGAATCATCATTAGCATTAACAGCATGATGTCGGTAAGAAAAGCACAAGTAATATACTGTTTTGACAGTTTCAAATTACAAGTAGCGAGCTCATCACCTGTACAAGCTTGTATTAAAGATTTTATTGCACTCAAGGAAGAATATGTGTATCAGAAGAATTCTACCTACTATGACTGCCACCTCTCGCTCCCAATTGTCATGAGATGTTCTAAATACTGCCCAAACACCCCCCCCCACCAAAAGAGAGAGAGAGAAACTGTCTATACACCAGCTTTCTTGATGTTTCATTATAAGGCCCTTGGAAGAATGTATAACTTCCAAAATTTGGTTTATTGAGGCTTTTGGTTCATAACACAATCCATCATTCTTAGTTTTTTTTTTTTTGACTAAATGTTGCTTCACGTAAGAAAAAGACGTTTCCACTCAATGAATTAATGAAATGTATCATTCAAGAACTTGGATGGTTGACAGTTTCATCATGGATTTCAATAAGGGTGGTCTTAAAAAAATCATCACGGATAACCCTGAAGAGACTACAACATCATATTGGACAATTGTTTCAAACAAAAGAAAGCATTCAATTAATTTTGTCATACTTGGGTCCAGCAGACATTGTCCGGCAATTCTCAGGAGTACAAAACTCTGTTAGGGTACCATAAAGCAGATTCACCTGGTTGAAGAAGTCCACGGCTGCAAATGTGGGCCAGAAACGGTAAAATTACTGCAATTCAGTTCTGTACTGATGCATACTAGAAATAAATTAAAGAAAAACTAGAAACTAAAAGGGAAGACAAAACTGCAATAGTTAAATATACTATTCTCCACAAAGCATGTGAGAGAGAGAATGAAATTTACTGTTGACAGCAAGCCACTCATTTAAATCCTCCCCAGGAGGCAGTTTTACTGCTTCCCTTAGATTTCCACTTCCTAATGTGGCATCAATATGCTGTCTAAGCTGTGCTCCCTGCAATACAACACAATAACAATATCAATGAACAAAATGCATCAAATTGGATAAGCAGATCCTAGAATATGCTTCAATAAAAGGGACATACCTTGCTGCCAGAAGGTGCACTCTTTTTTGGTCGGAATGTCCGCTGGCTTCTGTTACAGAATAGTTCATCAGATAGAACATATCAATACAAGGATGGAAGAGAATCAGTCTAAGAATCACTATAATTACTGACAACATTCATGGTACCTTTGACAAATCCACTAATCATGCACAGTTGCATCTACGATATTAAAATTATTTTACTGATTATAAGCACTTTCTTCCAAATAGGAGTTTGTATCTGGGGTAACTGGATCACCTGACAAAGTCACAGTTCTAACACTATACAGAAAAGCTTTAATGTAATATGCCTTTATTGTGGATATTGTTTATTCGCTTGCCCACATTATGATAAGATGACATAGAGTGGTACGCCTGCCAAATGCCAAAAATGAGATTGTGGCAGTCTCAGATGTAGTGGACTAGTCATTACCATGTTACATGATGCCCCAAACTTTTGCATTTTTGTTATAAAAGAACTGGCACAAATTTCATAACATGGATTCATAGTTTTGAGACATACTGTACCATTTTTCAATATAAGAGCTTAAATGGTCTGTTTTAGGCATGACCGTGAGTGCTCTTCAACTAGTGATTTCAAAAAAGACACATTCAAGGGAGAATGACAATTAAGGACGACCTTGCAAGAATAATACTGTGAAATGAGGACCTTTAAGTTGTAAATATAGTCAGCCAATCAAAACCTACTAAAAATTCATTTCACATCAAAATTCAATTATTGAAGACAAGGAATATTACTATTGAAGCCTGGCTTTATAGATTAACAAAAATAACTCCAGATTAATACCATATCAGATTCTGCAAGTACAATTTGCAATATAAGCTAAATATCCTGCTCATTCCCATTAATCAAAAATTGAAAATGCTTGGTCAGCTTAATCTAACGTATCTGCGGAGAAAATAGCACAAGACCATTGTCGTAGGCTGGTAGAACTCACATGGAATATCAGTACTCATTAGTTCATTACTACCCAAAGTTTGATCCTTTTTACACCTGAACTGTCCAAGCAAAGTCCAATCTCAATCAAAACAAGATGTGGTTACAACAGCAAGAACTACAAGAAATGCACAAAAATCATTCAACCTAATCTAACATTATGTTGTTGGCCCCAAAACCTTGGGAGAGAGTAGGTCCACACAGTTTTGTTGGGCTGGTAGGATTCAAATGGGAGAATGAGAGGCAATCATTATTACCCAAAGTTTGATCCTACTTAAACTTGGATTTTCTAAGTAAAATCTAACCTTGATAAAATTGACAAGATAAGGGTGTGACAAGCCAGGGAATGGGAGGTAATAATTACTTCCCAAAATTGTATCCTTCATACACTTGGAAGTTCCAATCAAAATCCAATCTTGATTAAATGACATGATGAGGTTTGCAACAGGAAGACAAACACAGTAGTTAGTTTAATTCCCAACAACAAAAAAGGAAACTCCAATCCTTTGTTAGAAACCCATGCCAAGTTACATGTAAAAACCTAATAACTATTGATTATCCAACGCATATGCACACAGGCTAAATAGAGAACTTCCGTAACCCACAAAACCTCCTGGCTATGGGAAATCTCAGAGCGACAGATCAGTTAGACATCACTCGTGTGATAGTCATGCTACGGAAGCTTTTGAACACTTCTTTATTGAAGGCATTATAATCATCAGATCAATGGATAAACGATAAATTACCAAACAGTATAACCAACCACCCAATACTCTTACATATTCGCATTCGTTTTCGAAGAGACAGAATGCTGACGCAAATTACAACACATGGTATAGCATTGGATTGCGATATTAGACTAAATCCAGAAAGGGCTAAAAGATCATCAGAATGTAACGACTTTGCATTGAACAAAAGTTACTCACTAAGGCAGATCGGATCATAGAAAATCTAAGCATATAACCATTCAAAGCAAAATCAAAAGACTGAAACAGCAAAAATCCTTAATTAGGAAGGCGCTCCATAAGCATGAATTATTAGTCAAAATCTAAGATCTTACACCCACCTGCCTATACCGAAGAGGCTCATGGCTCGGATTTTTTATTGTTGTTTGGGGGGGGGGGGGCGCGGGATATGTGCAGAGTGCTTCTCTTCCTTTCGGGTCTGCTTGTTTCTTCGGGGAGGCCTCTGGACTCGAGACTCAGCGGGTGCTCGTTCTGGTTCGGTGCTTAAGTGGAAAAAGCTTCCTCCTCTTTTTTAATAAAAGAAAAAGTTTCCATCGTTACTTTTTGGAATTACCGAATTAACACCTAGGGAAATTATAGATTATAGATTCAAAGTAACTTTTAGGCTTTTTTTTAAAAGAAAACGATAATAAATTTTTGTATAAAAAATTTTACAATTAAACAATTTTATAAAATCATATAATTATTTTTAAGTTTTATTGAGTTGTTAATGCACTAAGATGAAGTTGTTATATCTTAATGTGTAGAGTTGTTAATAGAATTTGACAGTAAATACGTGATTTCGTGGAACTGTTTAATTATGAAATCTCTCACATAGGACCTCATCATAATTCTCCCTTTTTTTGGCCAATATAGTAACTTTTATGCTTATTGCTTAATTACTACCTCAATTTTATTAGCATACAAAATACGTAGATAATGAGAGTTTTGTCGGAAACTCGGAATTACAAAAATACTTCTATTATTAATTACTCTATATAGAAGTTTTTCCTTTTCTTTTTTTAGGAAAAATTAGGATGAAGTCTCGTGTAAGGGATTTTAATATTAAACAGTCTGACGAAATCTCGTATTTACTGTCAAATCTCGTTAGCAACTCCACACACTGAGATGGAGTTATTAGTTACAACTCTATCTTAGTGCATTAACAACTCCATGGGGACTTAAAAATAATTACACGATTTTCGTAGAACTGTTTAATCTTAAAATCCCTTACACAGAACATTATCATCATTTTCCCTTTTTTTATATGGGAGTAATGACTAAGTTTCTATTTTAATTTGTTTTAGGTTAAGCTATACATTTAGTATATTAAATTGACATCAAATTTCAATTGATCCCATAAATTTAAAAAGTATAGTTTTAATCATTTTATCTCAACACTGTTAATTTCATTTAATGAAAAATGATAACTTATCAAATTTAAACAATAATTTTACAGTTAAATGATAATAAAATATTGTTAAATTTAAAATATAATAATAATTATATTTAATATTTAAAATTTAAGTATATTTTATCAGTATTTAATTGCAAAATTTGATATGTCTATATTTTCAGTTAAATAAAATTAACGATGTTAAATTTAAAAAATTAAAATTGTACTTATTAAATTTAATGGTTTGAAATAAAAGTTGATGTGATTCCATGATCGATTGTAGTTTTTTTTAATATCAATTCTTGAATGTTGAATCGCAATCCTTATTAAGCCACGTATATGCACCGGCCGGGATAAGCCTTTTTGTTCTTGAGCGGCATTCAGCTAAAAATTGTCTGTTATGTCAAAAAAAAAAAAAACTCTTTAGATTTAAGGCTTTTTTTAATTTAGAAATCAGACATAACTTTTAAGTGAACAAAATTATAGTTCATATGCTCCAAAATTTAAGACGCAGAAATTGTTGGTCCCTGATAAGTCATCTATAGAGTTGTAATTACTTTTTTTTTTTTGAGATTACTGAAATTAAATAAATAGATATAGTAATCATGTTTTTAAACTAATGTCTATATCTAATTATATACATAAATATTTCATAATATATATAATTTAAATTAGCTTATTTAGTATAATTAATCTCCTAAAAAGTCAATTTAGACTTGTATTGATCCTTAATATAAGAGTTAATTGATTTTTTTAAAAAAATTAGGAAAGCTAAATAATATATTTTTTTAAAAAAATAATTTACCTGATTTATATATTGATATATAATCTAATGGTACACATAAGTTTTAAAATATATGTTATAATTAATTTATTTATTTAGTTTTTTAATCCCTTAAAAGGGTCAATTGACTTTTATATTAAAGGCACGAAAGGCAGTAATTTTTTTGTGATTGAAAGTTATTTATATTATGAATTATAGTTAATTCATAATTTGACAATTAGATTATATAAATAATACTATTTCTTTGTTGAATGAGGAAACAAGGGAATGATTGATGTAAAATATGGAATTCATAACAAATTAAACTCTCTTCATCCAAAAAAAAAAAAA
>QFDD01008112.1:0-10821 GCA_006871305.1 Vachellia collinsii | reverse complement strand
AATATAGAAACCAGACAACAACAGACACATTTATTCATGTAATAATTGAGCATCTGCTTTACGATTGCGTATATTCAGTGCACATGGTTATGTTCATTATATTTTACGATGAGGGGTTGAAGAAGACAGGCTGCTCATACAGGCATTTTCGTTTCTTTGTTGTTTTCCTCAGGCTAAGCTGTAAATATAATCGTGAATTACATTTGACACCGTATTTATTTGAATTAGTGGTATAAAATATTTTTTGAATGAAATTTATTATCAATAAGATGAGTGTATGGGATATGTTTTATTTCAACTTACATCAACATACCTTTATAAGACTATGATAAATAGGATTACTAGCTAAAGTTAATCACCTTATTATACCTAAACACTAAGTGGGACCCACCATGCAAATGTTATAGATGTTCAAAAAACTTCCTGATGTACTATTTTTTATAAACAAAATTATGTTTATGAGAATTGGCTACCAAGACAGGTGTTTACAGATGTTCTTATAAACCACTCACAAAAAAATGCCATTAATTATATCGATATTGAGATTTAAACTCACGATCTTATAAATGACTAGTCAATGCTTCATTAAGTGGACAACCTTTATTTTCATCTGAACTATGGTTTCCAAGAAAACTCCATAGCTTATGAAGTTTCATGTGTACATGAGAAATATTAAAGGAAAAATTGGAGAAAAATCCCTTGGGAAATTAGTTGGAGAATGAGACATGTTCAGTTACACATGTGAAAACTCAGTTTCATATATGGAAGTTTAGTTGCATAAATGGAAGCTCAGTTGTACATAATAAAAAAGCTCAGTTGCATATTATTGAAAGTCAGTTGTATATGTGTGAAAGATCCCATTTTACAATTAACCTTTTCCCAATTCTCCCAATATTAAATACATAAATTTGCACTCTAATCCTTTTTCTTCGTATAGGCAAGGACACCTTGAAATTTACTAGTGAAAAATTGTATTATCCACTTTCCAAATGTTATTCCTTTAGTTACATCCAACCCTTCAAACTTATTTATGATACAATTGATTATAGTGCTCAATAAAATGATGAGCACCCCTGAATTCATTAGATGTAATCCATTCAGATCTGATTTGAACGGTTCAAAATATGATTTTTTATTTTCTTAAAAAAAGTTATTTTAATGGATATAAAATCTAAAATATAATTAATCCCTCAACTATCATATTGTCAAATAATAATTTTTTTTAGTAAAACATTGTTGATTTAAAAAAAATTAGATCTGAATTACCTATAATTAAACTATAATTAAACGTAAATGATTCAAATTTAATGAGTCTGATAAATTTATCATTTTAATGCTACTTAAGAATATTGCTTGAAATGAGACCAAAGAATGTGGACTTGGCTAGAGACGAGGCTTTGATAATCAAATAAAAGATTTTTCTCTTTTCTTTTGTTAGAAACACAAGGCACCACCTGCAGAAGCTAGAGACTAACACCTGTCCTTTTACCCAGGAGGATCAAATAAAGGATATCACGACAGGATTTGCCAAGAGAGGGGGAAGAAAAAAAGGGACAGCTCAACCTTTTCCTGGGTCATAAAAAATTTCAGGCTCTTCTTGTATTATTGTACAAGCAAATCTCTAATTGGTTGTTGGAATCTTATGAGCTTCTACGTGCAGCAATGGAAGGCCTATGCATTCCCAGGAAACTGCCTCTTCTCTTCGATATTGAAGCCTTTGGAGAGTACGATGATGTGTTTTTGTGGCTATCCAAAGCAGCTCCAAAGCTTTTACACGACTTCATTCTCTTCCTGTAAGGTGTACACTTCTTAGGAAGATCTTCTAAGCTCTGTACCCTATCCAAGGACGTAAAAGATTGAGCCTTCCCTTGATAAAACATAGACAGCCCTCTCCTGCAAATAATTAAGATCAAGTATTTGTCAGCTTACTCAAACTTAAGCAGTTTCAGAAAATTATAAGTTGGATCAAGAGAGAAGGGAATTTCGCATACTTTATGGGCAGATGAGTCATGAGCTCTGATATTTTATATAAAGGCCCATTTGAATGTGATGATGAGGAAGAAGAAGATGATGAAGCCTCCTCTGTGAATTCTGATGAAGAAGATGAACACACCGAACCTGTTGAGTCTTCTGAGACGGATCCAATGGATGTTGATTCACAAACATCATCGTCATCATCAACCTTCTTAACAACCCAGTTGCAGTTCACGTTCGTTTCTAGGAACATTTGATTTGCCTTCCGATCCATATTGGTCATGAAGAAGAACAGAGACAAGAAGGAGGAGGAGGAATCTTAGCTTTGACTCCCTGCTGTCTAAAGACGGAACCACATGAACTAGCAAGTGTAAGAGGAGCAGTTGGGTTTTGCAGATAAAATAATGAATGGAGCTCATATATAGATTACCAATGAGGAATTGGATAAGTCTGACCAATTCATTATTTTTTATAACATTTGCATATAGAGATAATATAGATAATTCCTTCCTGGCAAAAAAAAAAAAATACGGATATGTCTTGATATCAAAACACGTTATCTGGTGTAAAACACGGGCCAATTTTAAACTAGGAGAATAGAGGATAAGATCTAAATTTTGAACGCATCCATATCCTAGTCACTGTCTTAACTCTTTTCTTTTAATAATTTGTTATTTATTTCGGGGGTGAAACTGGGGTCCCCATGTAGCCAACTTTGCTTCATAAAGCCATGACAGACTGGTATATTCTCATCTTTTTATGCATCTTTTTTTAAAAAAATTTTGCCTTGCGAAATTTGAAGGAATAAATAGGGTGGGCCGATCTATTCTAGATAAAAAGCGTATCAACAGAATCATTTTTGTCTGGGTAAATAGGCGTGGTTTTCTTTTTCTTCTTTTTATAAGAAGAGTAATCACCAAATCCCCTATTCAGCTGATTCTCCATCCCTACCTCGTTAAGAAGCAACCAAGTGAGTATAACACAAGGGTTAAATTTTAATTTCTAGATATGATATATCGAACGTATTCAGTACTCAATAATATTTATAATATGACTGTGTCTAATTGAAGAATATGTGTTTTAGGATAAAAAAAATAACCCATGGACTTTTAAAATATAAATTTTGTATGCCCCACAAAAAATCTCAGTTAAGTGGACGGCTTTTGAGGTTTTTCCCTTCCTTTTTTGTTTTTTTCTAGCTTCCTGTAATATGTGGCCTGTTTATTCAGCCCATAAATTTCCGTTTTCTTAAAAATTTCTTTTAACGAAGAGTTCTCTCAAGAAACGACTCTACCCACTTGCTGTACCAACAATAACATTTTCCTTAGAATTAGACTACTTGGGCAATTTCCAATGGGTGGAATGCTTCCAATCAACCAAACATTAACCAAACGCGTATGATTAGCATAAACATATTTAAAATGGTGTCTTTTTTTCAGGGTTATACTAACTTTCAATTCTCATCATTTCCCTCAATTTGGGTTTTGGTTTATGTAGTTTCAAAATTGTATTTTTTATTCCTAAAATTTAGTGTGTCTAAACCGTTAGTCCTCAAAATTTCAAAATAATCTAAATAAGAGGTTAACACTACTAAAATTGCTGATCTGACGCTTTATTTTTGTTAAAGTGGCTGATTATTAGATACGATCAATGCTTGCATGGATTGATTAAACATACTTTTAGTCTCTCTAATTTACTTTAATTTAGGTTTTGGTCCTTGAAATTTAAAAGTAGTAGTTTTGAATCCTTAAGTTTACTCTATCTAAAACTGTTAATCTCTGTAATTTTAAAAGAACATAAACCCGATATTAACATCATTAATTTTGCTTATGTGTCACTGTCGTGGGCAAATATTTGTAAACAAGAATTAAAGGAAAAATCTGGATCACAAACAGTGGAAAATAAGCGAGAATACTAGAGAATTCAGCTTAAGGCAAATAATGGAAATTGTATTAATGAACTCGTTTGGGTACAAGGAAATTCAAGTAAGTATGTGGGAGGCGAGTCCAATCTACTAGGAAGCTTCGACGTGTCTGTTCTAACATTTTACAATTAGACCTTCTACAAATGCATATCTGTGCATGGGCTTGCTGACTGAGCTTTTACTCGAATATCCTTATCCAAGCGAGTTCATCAATACAATTTCTATTATTCGCTTTACCCTAAATTCTCTAGTATTCTTGCTTATATTTTCAACTCTTGGTAAACCACATTTTTCTTTTAATTCTTGTTTACAAAAATTTGCTCAAACATCAATGACAAGTGAACAAAATTAACGGTGTTAATATCGGGTTTAAGTCATTTTAAAATTACAAGGACTAATAATTTTAAACTGAATAAACTTGAGGAATCAAAACCACCACTTTTAAACTTCAAAGAACAAAATTTGAATCAGGGTAAACTAGAAAAATTAAAGGTAGGTTTAACCAGTCCATGTAAGCATTGATTATATCCAGTAATTAAACCACTTCACCAAAAATAACGGCATCAGTAATAGGTAAACAATTTTAACAGTGTTAACTTCTGATTTAATTCTTTTTAAAACTATAAGGACTAACAATTTAGATACACTAAACTTTAAGGATCAAAAATACAATTTTGAAATTACAAAACCAAAACTCAAATTGAGGGAAACTTTGAGGATCAAAAGTTAGTTTAACCTTTTTTAATATATATATATATATATATGGATGGATAGAAAATACACTTATTATATAGCCAACAAAAATTAATCCAATAGCTAAAGAGTTAACTTACAATTCATAAAGTCGTAAATTCAAATTATATTATCGTATGATGATTCAGACCTTGTTGACGGGTGACCTATAAATACTTTTGTAGGTATTCCCTTAATTTGAAGGTATGCATTGACCTTAATGAGTCCCCTAAATTTGTATAATACACTCATAAACTTTTTACTATGATAGAATACATTGAATTTTGCGGGAAAAAATGCCATAATCTCGCCCGAGGATATTATGATATCTATTTAAAATAATACTAGGTAAAAGAAATATTTACATACTCTCAAATGTTACATATCCATACTCTGTTCAATGAAAATGTTTCAAATGTCCTCTATTATGAATCTCATATTTCATAGATTTCTCATAATTATTTATCTTTTTCCATAACCGACTATAATATATATTTATTATGAAAAAAGAGAAATAATTAGAAAAAAATTATAGGATATAAAATTCATTATAAATTACACTTAAAATATTTTTAATGAACAGAATATGGATGATATTGTATTTTGGAATATTTAAGTATTTCCATACTAGCAAAAGGGTATAGAAAAGAAGATAACAATTAAAAAGGCCACGTCAACAAAAAGTGCAGTTTGGAATTAGCTGGATTGATACGAGAAGGAATGAATGAGGATATGAAGATAAGAAGGTTGACTTGGAGACCACCACTCATGATGGGATTGCTATATTGCAACATGGATGGGCAATCAAATTGCCACCACTAGCTTTTGTTCTACGACCTATGCTAGGCCATGGCGTACCAAATAAATATACATCACCTTTTAGATTATCTTATGCTTATACATATTATAAATATATATATATGAGTGTGATTATTAGCTTAACTTTCTTATCGGTGGGTACCAGTTGGATTAAGAAGCTAATACAATGCAATGGTTTCAACCTTCCCCTGTCGACGCACTCATCAATTGGATGGGACACTGATGGCCTGTCCACCACCTTGACCTCCAAAACCTGCAAACACACTCATAGCTATCCTGTAAAAAGCCAACCAGAACGGGTCTAGGGTAGGACGAACTAATATTCAAATTATATTGAAAGAGGTGTTTATATATATATATTTAGTGACGGCGTTAAGCAAGATTGACTCCAAAAGGATCATGCATAAGCTTAGCCAAATTTTTTTAAGAAAATCCATGATCTCCTGACATACACATCATTTATTGACACCAGCCGCATCATCTCTCATGACCCCTCTTGTGAATTTTGGTTAAATCGGATCAAACAGAGAAACCAAGTTGTGTCCACCACTTGCTTAAAACGAAGATTCTGATAAGGAAAAGGGGGAACAATTGAAATAAACTGGTTTAGTTCACTGCAAACACCTGCTATACAGAACTTGAGTGTAGGGGGACTGTAAATGGGATTAACAAACCCAGGACTGATGCTGGTATTATAATTTGCAGCATTACATCGGTGAAAATAGAAATTCACTGATCTGTCGCCATATATAGACTCATGGCTGTCACATTAAATTTTACATATGCTTTTATAGGACATGTTATCTAGGAAAATTTACAGGCGGTTCCAAGCTGCCTACCAGAATCCCAAGATCTAAATCCTTGTCTTCAAACTTTTTAATGAACGGATGACTCTGGAAGGACAATAGGATACAAGAAATCAGTATTCAAGGTTTTAATAAGAGTTAATACTTTAAAGACAAAAATATAAGTAAAAGAAAGATGCACTAATTACTAACCAGAAGCTCCAAGGATGTCAATCGATCACGTGGATCCTTTTGTATGCTGCGACCACAACAAAAATATTAACTCAAGCATTACCGACCAATTTCTATACTGGAGTCGAACATTTGAAGCATCTAATAAAGTGTTGTATTTTAGTATACTTGGTACTGGAACAGAACAAGAAACCAATTACCAGGATGACACAAATGAACAGAACTCCGGAGAGAACTGATCTGACGGAGCAGAAGGTGGTGGGCTTTCCACGATTGCTTCCAAAAGCTCATAAAAGCTAGGCCCGCTTTGCTGATCTTCAGATTGTATATAAGGAAAACGCCCTATGGCACACTCAAGTACCACCATGCCCAAACTCCATATGTCGCTGCTATAATCATAAGTACTCCCGCTGATTCTTTCTGGCTGCGAAAGTTACTAAATACATTAATCATCATAACATTGTGCATCTAGCAGGTGCTGCAAGCTGACAACCCAATCTCTTCTGATTATGGAAGAAGAATTATGAAAGAAACATCACGTACCGACATATAGTTGTATGTTCCAACAAATGTATCTCTTTGACCCATTGAGCTTGCCAGCATAGCACTAACACCAAAATCAGTAATCTTCACCTCCCCTTTGTGATTTACTAACAGATTGGACGGTTTGATATCCCTATGAATTACATGTCTTTCATGGTGCAAATAAACAAGACCTTGCAAGACCTGGGACATGAATGATTAATCAATAAACAGAAAGAATAGACAGGCCTATTCTGCCCAGTTCAGCAACAAATATAACAACCACCCGATTTACCTGCTTACAAACAACTGCAAGATATGGTTCCAAAATTGTTTTAACCTGTCTGATCACATCCACCAGAGAACCACGATCCATGTATTCTAACACAAGAGATATGGCTCCGTTATGGTAGAAAGAGTGGTAACAAACTACAACATGTGGACACTGTGATGCTTGGTTAATTTTCAGCTCCTGTACAATCTGTTTTCGAATCTCCTCTTGTATGTTCATCTGAATAACCTGAAATTCAGAAGTTTTTCAATCACAGGAAAATTTGAATTTCTGGGTTGAAAGTGATTTTCAAATTATTTTGGTTGATTTCAAAATGTAGTGCCGAGCAAAGTTAAAAGAATCCGGGCTTTGCCAGTTTACTAAACTACTCATAGCTAAAGCACTTGTATCATCTTGAGACCTACTGAATACCAGTTGAAAACTGTGCTTCCTCCGTGTCCACATATCCTAAGACATTAACTAATTACTACTCACTGGTGAAAAAACAGAAAAAACATCATTGCCATTCAGTTTCTAATGCATGCTACCATTCTGTTAAGTTCATGATATAGAAAATTGTACTGCTTAAGAATAACAAACCTTCAAGGCAAATAATTTTCCAACCCATTTATGGCGAACAAGTTGTACTACACCACCACTGCCCTTTCCAATCACTTTGATGGTCTCAAGGTCTTCCAGTGTGAAGTCAGAATCAAGTTCCTTACCATTAGAAGGCTGTTCAAAAAGGCACATAGCGGGACACAACTGGAGGTTGTAAGTAAGAAGATAAGATGCTTAAGCATAATGTAAACGTAATAAATTCATAAATCAAGCATGGAGAATTACAGTGGTCAATACCACCGAAAAAAGAAGGGAATCAAGTAGAAAGAACCATAAGATTTCCTATTCTACATTCTACAAAAGCATCAAAGCAGTTCAATCGATCATAAAAAAAATAAAATGTGAAAAATGATGGTCTGGTGGCATTAATTTAAAATGTTCTTCAGACAGGCCATCTCTTAATCAACTCAGGTTGTATCAATTTGGCTTTGCAATGAATGAGGTATAACTTGTTGGGGAAAATGGTAAATGGAGCCCATTTGCATATAAATTACAACATAACGAAAAATGTTAGTTTCAAATCAACCCTTCACTGTTGCTCATAATGAATACACACAAAATACACTGTAAAGCCATCTAACGTTGAGCAACTAGGAAAAAAGTAATAAAACAAGGATTATTACATGACCAACTAACACACTCTCACACTAAGTACAATAGTTACGGTAATTTAAAATGAAAATCCTTGCATTCAAATATTACACTTCTAGTGATTACATTGCTAATTAAGCATGGATCACTGGAAATGATACCGGAGTACCAAACAAATTTTCTAGTTGTACTTACCACACCCAACACTACAGCGTTTACACACTCTTTCTCGCACTTAGAAGGCTTCTCTCCATTTTCTCGTGTCTCTCCTATGCTCTGCCAAGCTAATCCTACCTTTTCTGCTAAGTAAACAAACCTTACCTCCAAAAGAGGTTCTTCATAGTGTGAACTCTGCCTCCAAACTATGAGCTCCACAGTTTGCTTTGTCTACATGAATTATTTCGTAGGAAACCATTTCCAAACCCGGCTATTCTGATGGTGAGAAGGGGGGTTGGGGTTGCTATAATGATATTCCATGAGGCATGGCCTGGCTTCACTTATTTCTATTCTTTGGTATTCACAAAATTCTAATTTACGCGGAACATTATAACTTTTCCTCAACATAATTGAGTAACATGTATTATATAATACAACCATCAATCAGGGGCGCCTTACCCGCGATTCTCTTTCTTCTGAGATGAGGCGCAATCCTTTCTGGTTTAAGAGCAGATCTCCGTCATGAAATGTGCCACTTGCAGTCCTGGTCAAATGACATAATTTGATTAACTCCACTATTTTTTAAAAAAAATATCGACATTGCCGAAAGAAGAAATCAGTTCCAAACTCTTCACATTCTGAGGAAAGAAATTACTTAAGTTCAGGCATTTGATCGCTATTAATCCAAATTCCAGAAATGAGGCTAAAACTGGAAAAGGGAATGCAACGAAGGTTGGGCACCAAAGAATGACAAGAATTAAATCTTAGCCTTTGTATATTAAAGGTTTTTAGATCCTTTAATGGACACATCCACCCAGTACATTTTCAGAGCTCGCTATTGTAAAGTTGACAGAATTCGCAAGTTGCCCGTAATAAAATAGAGCAGAGATAGGGAGGATCAGTCGAAGATATATATAATTGAAAGAAAACCAGAACATTTATGAAAGTATTAGGTAGTTAAACAAAAAAGAGAATATGAAATGGAATCGTGAAATAGAAATAGGAGGGAGAAGGGGATGTGATAGTAAAGTTACAGGAATGAGGAGATGGGGGTTTCTTGAGCAGGAACAGCGAGCTTGAGTTGCTTCAATGGCGTCTTGGTCTTCATCTTTCTTGGTAGTGCAGTTACGGATCAGGGATTTCTGGGGTTTAGGGTTCAAGATGGTGGATTTTGTCAGTCGGAAAAAGAAATCACTGCTTATGGGAACGAAAGACGTTAAAGCAAGCAATCACACACTGCTGAACTTTACCAAAAAAAAAAAACCAAGAATTCAAACAATGGAGGCCGCGCTCTAAGAAGTGGTCTTGCCACATAGAACCTGCTTGACCGTTTTGTTCTCTCGTTATCCAACGTATTTTGGACTTTGGATGCTTTAATAATTCATAATTTTAAAACAAAAAGGTTGGATATACATTCTAAAAAATGTAAATTACTACTATTACTGCCTATGCTCTTAATAGTAGAAGTTTTGTATCTCAATTTATATTTGGAACAATTACTGTATAATCCTAAATGAGAGAATTAATATTGATAATTCAATCAACTATTATTGATACATAAAGCAACTACCATTAACAATGTCTGAAAAACTTACTGATATTAATTCTTTTATTTATGATCTTACAGTAATTCCTTCTTTATACTTCTTCTATTTTCATTTATAAGATATTTTTAAGATTATTTCATATTTTATAATGTATAATAAGGAGAATTGCTATGAGGTTTCAAATTCAATGAAAGAATTTATGCAGCCCACTGTAAATTTATACCACTCACTTATTATCTTATATACCAATACTTGAATGAAAACAATCCATAACTAATTTATTATAAAAAAAAAAGGACCAAATGGTTTAGTTTGTTGTAACATCCTAAGGTATTGTCCCTGTTTAGCTGCCCGTAGGCACAGTGTTTTGTCCTTTTGGGATCTCATAGTCACTCAAAAGGCGCCTCGAATGTCAAAGGCCACACCTTGACTACATATATGGCCTTCACTTTGGACGAGTCTAACCGATGTGGGACTTGAGCGCACCCTGCCTACTGCGTCTCCCTTCCCCCTTAACAGGGACAATACCTCAGGATGTTACAATATGGTATTAGAGCCGATGACGGCTCTTTCCGTTGGTGGGGAGAGTGTCACACCAAGCGCTGCTAGGGACCTAACACCCTGAGGGACCCCGGAGTGGGTGAAGGGGGAAGGGAGACGCAGTAGGCAGGGTGCGCTCAAGTCCCA
>QFDD01008111.1:0-11489 GCA_006871305.1 Vachellia collinsii | reverse complement strand
TTACAAGTTTATAATAGTAGCGACAAATTTTAAACATCTAAACATATATGAACCAAAACCATAAAAATAGATTAGGGGTAAATTAAAAATTAACAATCTAGATAAAAAATAGTCACTAAATTATTATGTTGTATTTTAAATGTTGAATTTCGTGAGTAAATATTAATTTTTCATAAATAAGTTCAATTAGGCATATCTTTTATGACTATCTCAATTACAATGAGAAAAATTAAATTTTGCTATAATATCCTCATTAAATTAAGAATTAAAGTGGATAATTATACATTAGATAAATCAGTCCTGAATTTTGTTGGATATAACTTAATTTCTTTATCCTTAAATTTTAGACAGATTTTCCAAATATAATAAAAATAAAAAGTGTTGTTCAAAGTTAAGAGCACTAACGTATGTCTCACTCCTTTAGACTTTAGACCAATGGATTCTAACAAAAAAAATTAAACAAAAAGAAACGACTTGGACCAATGTGACCAATGAAACATAGACAAATAGTGTAATTTGAATCAATGCCTTGTACGATTTTAAACTTTTGACCATTCTTTTAATTCAACATTTTATGTTCTGTCACATCTCAAATGTTCCAATTAATTTTGAAATTCGTGGAATCTGTTTTGGCCCACTAAATATAAGTCTTTCATACATTTTGAATATTAAGTTTAAAATTTTTTCTAAAACATTTATATAGATTGCATATATTAAATAGAGTTTTTTAATTAATCAACCAGTATTTGACGCATTTTTTAAGTCATATTATTAGATACTTAAGTAACCGACTGGTTTGGTTCGTGAGAATATTGCCTCATTAAGTAATTATCATGACTGTACACTAAAAGCTCGAACATGAAACTACTGATGAAGTTGGAACAACCTTTTACCTTTTAATCCAATCTCTCAATGATAAAAGAATTTTTATTTCAGTGGGTGGAGATAATGATTAACCATGTTTTTTTTTTTTGAAAATTTAAGCCTATACTTATTACAGATAATTAATTTAATTATTTTTTAATATTTATAAATTAATTATCAAACCCAGCACCAAACTATTTTTCTTTTGAAAAACTTCAATTCTTTCAACATCAAATATCCCATTTAGTCTTAATTTTTATGATATAAACATTTTTGTCTATATTCCGGCAAAAAAACATCAAAGTTCAAGTTATAACTGGTCACGTAACAATAATTTTTTGTTGGGTTAGAAAATGAAGTGTAAAGACTTTGACATTTTCAAATGGCTTTCATTAATTAATTAGAAAAAAAAGAAACAAACTCATTTCACATGTTCATATATATATATATATATATATTTTTCTCTCGCTAATGGAATTGTAATATAATATAAATAGCCTTCTTCGCTTTGCTCTGTTTTAGCTAGCTTCAGCTCCATTCAGAAATCCACCACATGGACCTCAATTTGAGACGAACCAAGCTGTTCGTTATTCTTCTCTTTGCTGCTTCCACCTCTCAGCTGCTGCTCTCACAATTTGCTTTCGCAGACACAGGCATTCTCGATCGTGAAGAAGGTAATCGCTTATGAATCAGAAAACCAGAGGTTGTTTTTGTTTTTGTTCTGTTTGATCAGTGTTCAATATTTGTGTCAAATACCAGAAGATTCTTTTAGTTATGCTTGATCAGTGTGTTCTGTTTTTTGTTCATCGAATATGCTGAAGTATGCTTTGGCATTGAATTCCACAATGAAGCTCACCTGTTTGGTTTTTGGTAACTCAAAATAACAAAAGTAAAACTAGTAGTTTTGAAATATATCTGACATTAGCAGAACCTGAGAAGAGTAGTTTACGGATTAAATGGAGAGCTCATTCTAAAAAACTAGCCTATTCAGTCGGAGAGCCTTTAACTCATAACGCTGCCACACCCTTTAAGAGCTGACCGCTCAAAATCCTCTATGGATAGTCATTTCCTCGAACATGGCCTCTCGATGAAAACACCAATGTGATGAACACAAGCCCAAGAGTATTGACTCATAACGATGCGATGACTTTGAGAGGAGGTTCAAAACCCGCAGTGCAAAGCTCTTTCCGTGAGATGAATGTAAGCTCAAAGGGAGAGCTTATCCCAAAAGATTAGTCCAAACTCGTGATTAATAAATTACACTCTATTTGTGAGGCTTCCCAACGTGTGGGATTCCTAATGGTATCCTTAAAGATAAAAAATGAGGCTGAATAATTTGATGTATGTGCGTAGGAGCTTGGAAGTGCTTGTTTAAGATTGTATGCTCTGTTTTGGTTACTTCATTTGTTGCGGATTTCTAATTTGTTATTGATGATTGTGTTTGAATTGTGCATAATGCAGCTAAGACATTGAAAGAGATAGCGTGGAAATTAGGGAAGAATGACTGGGACTTTGAAAATGAGGATCCTTGCAGTGGGAAAGGGCAGTGGAATGCGTCTGATGGAAACAGACACTTTGAGAGCATTGTGGTCTGTAAATGTAACGACTCCTCTTGCCATGTTGTAAGCATGTACTGTTCTCTCACCATTCTCACCAACTTCTTTCTTCTTCTTTTTATTATGACTATGTAGCTTTGTGAAATTTCAAATAATGTCAGACTCAATTAAGATGATTTTCCTTAAACATTCTATCTTATATCTTTTTTTCTTTACCTTTTTTTTTTTGTTAGGACTATTTTGATGCTAGTCTTTTTGACCCACGTCTATTTAATACACAACCGTGATGGGTTAGTTTACAAGCCTAAAGGTTAACTCATTTTCATTTTCTCTTTAATTTTTAAATAAAAAATTTGAAACTTGTAAATTAAAAATAAAAAATTTCCAAATTTTGCACCATCTCTCCAATCCAAGAATATTCAAAATCACGTTTTAGTTTTATTAAAAAATAAAAGTTAAGCTTCTAAAAAAATATTTTAGTTTCAAAATCATGTTTTATTATTCAAAACAAAAATATGAAAAAAAAAATTAAAATGTGACGGGTTGGCCCTGTGGACGGCTGGGTTGGCCAAATTACAACCCGCCGGCTGCCAGCAAACGGATCTTGTCAGCCTGACCCATGGGGCTACGAACCCGCATCAAACTAGCCATATTATGGCTATAAGGAAAACAAACTTGTTATTGCAGATTTTACGTTTAATCTCTGTTTTGGTCTTCTGTAAATTGGAAAAAGTTGCAAAACGTTCATTTGGAATGTCTGAGACTAGCTGCTGCAGCATTCCTGTCTTATGTTACTATTTTCTTTTGCCATGCTATTTCAGTGTTTACTACTTCGGCAATGATTTTATTCCTTTCAAAAATAATGCTTTGTATTCTTCACATTTTATACAAATCAGCTAACCCTGAATTTAAAACTTGGTCTACTGCATGCTTGTTCTAATTTTTTTCCTTCACAATATATATTTTCAGATCCTTGAAGGCTCAAAATATTTCGGGCACTATCCCGCCAGAATTTTCCAAGCTAAATCATCTCAACAAATTGTAAGCTAAACCAGACGTCTACTATACAAGTTAATGATCTTTAGTTTTTCTCAATAATATATGGTTCGAGTCGTAAGGATAATGTCTTTTAGAGTTATTCCTTAATCCCCAAGAGAATTAAGAAGGGGTATTCACCAGAATTAACAAATCCTTCTTATAGTGATACATAGATAGAATTAACGGTAAATAATAAAACTCAGTAAGAAACAAAAAGCTTTTGGTCTTCAAGATTCCCTGCTTCTTGTTGTCTCTCATTTCTGTATATATCACCAAAGAGAGTGATGGTGATGATATGTATAAATATTAAAGAGATGTATTTGGAAGCAATCTATCTTTTCAATTAAAATGTGATGATTCACTGAAACTCACATGTTATCTCATAAATCAACATAATTAAATTCCTTTATTCACAATGACATAACTTTGCAAAATATATCTCTTCATTATAAAATATTTCAGTAACATTTGGAAAGATTCTTTTTGTTTATTCACCCATACTCTACATTTCCAACAAATCCAAAGTTAAATTTCTTGTTTTTTTTTTGTATCCACTGGAAGCCTCAAGCCTGCTAATTTATCTTGTCTTGAGCTCTAAAACAGGACCCTGAATCTTAACATTCTCAATGGTTCTATACCTGATCAATGGGCTAGTTTGCAATTGGTTGACCTGTGAGAACTTTCTGCCATGAACCCTCTGCTTTCTTTCATTGACTCTCCTCTTGAATAGATTCTTTTTTAAATACATTTAACAATTTTTGTTAATTAAAATATGCAGCTCGATTATGGGAAACAGATTGTCAGGTCCATTCCCAACGGTTCTAATGAACATCACAACTCTCCAGAAACTGTATGTTAGGATCATTTCAAAATTTCTGTGTTCATGTCTACAATATGCAAACAAATTTATTAAGATTTCTCATGTTTGCAAATACATTATTGTTAATAGGAAGTAAACAGAGAAACGTATATTTGCTTGATTAAATATTTGCACAAATGTTACAGGACTATTGAAGGAAATCAATTTTCAGGTCCCATTCCTCCAGATATTGGAAAGTTGATCAATTTAGAAAAACTGTAATTTCTATCACCTTGCTTTGGCATTATATGAGAATTATGTTACATATCTGATGATGCTGCCTCCCTAACATTCTATACTGTCATGTTTAACATGAATAACGTTTTGTGTCTTCCAGCCATCTGTCTTCAAATGCATTCACTGGAGAATTGCCGGTTGAACTTTCCAAGTTGAAGAATTTGACTGATTTGTAAGTGTTTATTTTCTTGTCAAGCTAGTCTATTTCCAGGGCCTCTTTAGATTAGCTTATTTTAAACGTTTTTACGTTATATGAGGTAAACATGTGAGATGAATATCATCTCGAATTGCTTAAATAAATTCTTTTGGGGTGTTCAGTCCTAATTCCAAAGAAGCACCTGATATGCATTAAACAAACTATTTGATGGAGGATAGGAAAGTTATTTGCTGATGGGAGCCAAACACTGAGAGCTAAATTGTGTAGTTGTACTAAAGGCCACATAAACCTCACAGGATCAAACCTTAAAATAGGGGACTAAAATTCTACACCATGTAGTTGGTATCAGAGCATAACGTGATTGATTCATGGGCCTCTATTTTATATCATGAACTACAGAACTATTGCATGTCGTCATTTACATAATTCTATATGTATGTTTTTTTTTTCACCTTTAATTTATTTTTCGTTTAATGCGCAAATTTAAACCCTAGGAGTTTATCTAAGGAGCAATATTGTATTGAAAGTTTTAAAATAGAGTAATGTTATCCCATTCCATTAAAAAATGGACATCGAATATTAATATTTTTAACGATAAGAGACAACATTACTTCATTTTGACAATTTCAAGATAACATTACTCCTAGAAAAACTTTTAGGGTAAATTTACGTCTTAATCCTTTATTTTTCTGCATTGTTGTTTTGCTGACTATCCTTATGGGACTACATTATAGGAGAATAAGTGGCAATAACATCTCTGGGAGGATTCCTGATTTTATTGCTAACTGGACATTAATTGAAACGCTGTAAGCTTCCCCTGAACCCCAGCTCTCTCTTTGTGTAGTTTTGTATTTGTTGTAGCTTACTAGTTACTACATCAATTTTTTTTTTTTAATTAGGCACATGGAGGGTTGCTTTCTTGAGGGGCCCATACCTCCAAACATTTCAGCCTTGACAAGCTTAAGCGATTTGTATGTATTGCAGTATCATATTTTCATTTTTATTATGGAATGGGTAACATACAATATAGTGTTTGTATATTAAATAGTTACGAGTTCTCAAAGAAGGGATTTAATTATCAGAAAGTCCAAATGATAAGTGAAAAGTATAAATTTGTTGTCATTTATTACACTTGAACTTGTCATTGCATGACTCCTTAATTGCTATTAGACATTTGGGTAATTAAATCTTTTCTTTAAGACCTTGTAGTAACCCCCCGCCCAAAAAAAAAAAACCTGATGTGTGGTCTCCACATATAAAGAATGAACGATAACCATTTGAATGTTCTGAATTATATTGTACTTCGGAATTCCTCATTGGAGAATATGGGAAATATGGAATATGATTGTTTTTTTGTTGTTGCACGATATTTAGGAGGATAACTGACCTAAAAGGTGGAGCCTCTGATTTCCCATCATTGAGCAACATGAGATCCATGGAGAAATTGTGAGTTCAATCAATGATCTAAAATCTAAATGTTTTTCTTTTTCTCCTAAAATCCTTTCAAAATGATCTGTATTTAACTTGGATGAGGATATCTTAATGCAGGATCTTGAGGAACTGTTTGATTAAAGGGGAGATACCAGACCATCTTGGGAGTATGGAAAACCTGGAAACCTTGTAAGTAATTAAGAAAAATATCGTTAAAATCTATTAATCTTGTTGCCTTTAATCACCCAAAAGTTCAATAACAACTAATGAACGTGTAATAACAAGTTTCAGTGCAAAAAGTAATAAAAGATTTATACTCCTCATTTATTATTGAAACTTTTTAGTAATTACAAAATCCTTCTTCGATTAAAGTTTTACGTCCCTTGGTTTTTGAAAGATTCTGGAAGAGAAGACTTACAGATAAGGGCAAGGCAAATTACAATTTGACGTCATTTTCCCACCATATTCCTTTTTACCTGTTCTTGTTAAATTCATTTGCTTCTATTCCCGCTCCACTCATAAACATACATCAAATTTGGTATAAAGGAAGTAGAGAGAGCTCACCTCTACACGTTTCCCTGCTCTGTTTCATTTCAACCAGAAAGCATCGAACAAGACAAGATCTTGAAGCAAAAACTTTTAACATAACCCTTATAAAAAAGAGATGTAATATAGTTCCATAACAATTTATTGATAGAACCTCCTATGAGTGTACTTTTCTATTGAGATTTATTATGGAAAAATACGATTATTAAGCAATACATTTTCTCTACTGCTTAGGTTCAAATGCTAGTATTATGGTATTAGTTTACCTTATAGGTCTGTTTATGCTGTAAAAAAATTTATAAATCTGGACTGAAATTTTGGGACAGTTGTAAGCATTTGCACACACAAGACAAGTTTTACATTATTATTTATATCCATCTTGAAAACCACATGTTATACTTATGGATAATCTTACATTTTAACAATAAATCACATATATTTTGATTGCTGTAGAGATTTGAGTTTCAATAACCTGACTGGAGAGATACCAGATACTTTTTCCCAACTTGGAAGAGTAAAATTTGTGTAAGTAGCTGAAATGAATGAACTAATCTTATGGTGACATCTCGTTCATGTTACCTGTTAAAACAACTCTTACATGTTATATAATGTAGATATCTTACTGGGAACAAGCTCGGAGGGACTATTCCTGACTGGGTCCTTCAATCAAACAAACAAGTGTATGTAAAGTTACTTGAATAATTGGCCAAAAAAAAAAAAGTTACTTGAATAATTATACTTCATTTCACTTGATAATTTATGAGTTGAAATAGTTCTTATCAGCATGGTTGCAACCAGACGAATAAACATTTTTTTTAATGCTTTATTGTGTACAGTGATATTTCTAATAATAACTTTAGCTGGGATAGCTCAAGTCCTGTTGAATGCCTGCAAGGGAATGTGTAAGTTTTGTTTAAGATCAATTTTCCAATTAGTCCTCACCAGTATTAATTATGACAGAGATATCATTCTGAAATTATTCCAGAAACATGGTGGAATGCTATTCTTCGTCTGTGGATACAGAGTAAGGCTTTTGGGCTTTGAACTTTATCTGTTTACTCTATAGGAATATTCTACTCCCTCCAATCCATGATCGAAGAACTAGATAACTAATATGTGGATATTAATGAAATTAGTTGAGTTAGTTCTTTGTAATAAATGTGTGTTGATTTTTTCAAAGTACCATTTTGATTATGTGTATTGTAATTACCTTTTGATGAATATCCCTCTACTATATGCAATCAACAAGGATACTTAAAGGAAAAAATTATAAATTTGGAAGCCAAAGGGGAATGAGGTTTTATATTTAGGGTTAAAGTAGACTCCCTGTCTACATCTTATATTTAAAATCAGAGGGAGGTAATATAAAATTTCAGCTATGATAGTAGGGCCAGATTGTTTATATTCAAAATATGACCTCAAATTTATCTTCGTTGCAGAAGTAGAGTTAGTCCCTGCCTGAAAAGGAACTTCCCATGTCCTACTTCCACCAAGCAATGTAAGTATGTGACAGTACATGATTATAAATTTTCTGAGGCATCGCTTGTGTCAAAGACACAATCCATTTGGTATAATCCATAACATATTTCCTCAAGTCTTCTGAAACTTGATATGAAGAAAGTATAGCCACCATATGATAAGTGTCAAGGTCAAGGACCACTTAAAATTTTTTTTTGATTATGTAATGAAGGCTATGAATAATACTACCTCTAACCCTTAATATAAGAGTCAGTTGACTTTTTTTAATAAGATTAAAAAAGCTAATTAACTGATATATTTATCATTTTTTGTCAAACGAATTTGTCTAACTTATAAATTGATATATTAATTTAATGATATATATAAACATTTCAAAGCATATATTATAATTAAGTAACTGATTTAGTTTGTCTTAAATTTCTCAAAAAAGTCAATTGGTTTTTATAGTAAGGTGCAAAGGAAGGTGGTATATTATTATAATCTCCAATGGGCATTACTTAGCCAAGCTGTCACATACAGTATTCTAACAATTCCTGTGAGGCTGTGACACTCTTCTATGCTATTTTCTATATTTTCCATTATTTATTGACAGATTTTACATGCTGCAATGTTTTTTCAACAGATCACTATTCAATGCATGTTAATTGTGGTGGCAAGGAAGCGAATATCAATGATATAATATATGAGTCGGACGCAGAAAAAAGAGGTGCTGCAGTGTTTTACTCCACCCAGAACTGGGCACTTAGCAGCACAGGGGACTTCATGGACAATAATATAAACTCTGATGACTATATTCAGACCAATACTTCTACACTTGTCAATGTCTCTTTCTTAGATTCACAACTGTACACAACAGCTCGCACATCTCCTCTTTCTCTCACATATTATGGACTCTGTCTCTTAAATGGAAACTACACTGTGAAGCTTCACTTCGCCGAGATTTTGTTCTTGAATGATAGATCATATTATGGTCTTGGAAGGAGGATATTTGATGTCTACATCCAGGTAACTGTTGTTGAACTGATTAGTTGGTGGTGTAAGAATTTTCTGCTACATTTGGACTTGTTTATTATCATATGTATTTGGTACAAACCAGTTAACAAACAAACAGAAGTTTTATTTTGAGCTTGGTTGATGTGGATGCTCTCACATAGCTGAACCTGTGAAAGGAAAATGACCAACAAAAGATATGATGAGTGCCTAAAATCCCTATCTAGATGAGATAATCAAAGTTCTTTTCTAATCTATTTTGTTGTGTATGGATAATTTGAGCGTGAGTCTTGAAGTAAAAGTAAGGTTGTTGCTATGTGACCTGAGAGTCATGGGTTCAAATTATAGAATCATAATAGAAACAACTTCTTTGCTGGCTATGGGGGTAAGACTGCATACATCTATTCCTTCCCAACCCAACTTGGTGGGAACCTTGTACACTTGATCCCCCTTTGTATATATATAATTTAAATAATATAATTCTACATCTTAGTATTTAGTTGGTAGTCCTTTTACATTGGCGTAGGCTATGACACCACAATTACAATAACAACAAAGCCTTATCTCATTAGATAGGGTCGGTTACATAGATCACATAATGCCATTGTACTCTATCGTAAGCCAGATCCCTGGATAGATTATTAACTGAAAGATCTCTCTTTGTCACCTCATTTAGTATGTTCTTTGGTCTTCCTCTAAATTTTTTCAACGAGCTCCATACTGCTTGATCAACCTCCTCATGCCTTCAATTGCTTTTTCTGAATATGTCAGAACCACTTCAAATTATTTTCTACCATGACATCAATTTTTTATTTTTTTTCTTAGAAAAAGATATAAATGTAAACATGGCAATTTTAGGTATGTACGTTTTGTATTTTTATTATTTTTGAAAGTTATCGTGTTGATTTATCCTTATTGTATCACATGTCTACATCAATGTCAGTTTTTCATAGATTCCCACTTTATCATACACTGATATATTATTGTGTGTTGTGTATATTAAGGGGAATTTGGTCCTGAAAGACTTCAACATAGAAAGTGAAGCTGGTGGTACTGGTAAGCCTGTTGTGAAGACATTCAATACTGCAGTCACCCAACATACCTTGAAAATTCACTTTTACTGGGCTGGAAAGGGCACAACAGGCATACCAAAAAGAGGATATTATGGACCTCTGGTGTCTGCAATATCTGTGAATCCTAGTAAGTAGTTATGAATATAATGCCCTGTAACTTATTTTTAGTGCAAGATGGAAAGACTAGAGTTTGATATACTTCTCTTATCCTATTTATAAATCATTTTTACCATAGTTCATACAGAACAAGGAAAACCTTAAATATTATGAACTCTACCATAAAATTCAACAACTTTTCAACTTTATCCCTATTTAACATCCACTGTAACACATGAGAGCAAAGACAACACATAATAAATGAAGATTAAAATTGTATATTCACATGAAAAATTTAACGATGCAACTTATAAATAGGACCAAATAAAATATTCTTTCTCTCCACCCTATAAATAGGACCACAACGGCAGTAATCTCAAAGGGCACTATGAAATACGAATACATCAGGTCAATTTGATATGGTTTTACATCAAAGTTATTGAGCTGCTGTATCATATGAGATATCCAATGAAATGTTCTCAGGTACACCTGATTTTATAATAGATTGGTATAGTCAATTTGGAAGAGATATAAGCATATTATTAGAGGTAGGCCCCACTGAAAAGCGTGTCTGATATAGTTACATTAATAATTAACTTAATTTGCTTATCTTTCCTAAACGAGGTCTGTCAAAGAATATCCCATATCCAAGGAAAAAATTATACTGGAGTCTTCTTAATATTCATGGAACTTCATCAACAATGCATATTAAACTAGGAAATATGGAGAAAGAAAGAATTTATGAACTTTTAAATAGACTTTACTAATTGGTGTCGATGAAATTTAATTAAGAGTGGGAAAACTAAAGGGAAAATATTGGCCTGAATTGTTCTTTTAGTTTCAACCAAATCTATGAGCACTAACTTCCTTTGCACAGATTTTAAACCTCCATCAGGGGACAGAAAGAGAATTTATATTGTGGTGGTTAGCACAATAGTTGCTATTATGGTTCTTGTTCTTCTGGTCTTGGGCATCATGAGGAGGAAGGGCTGGCTAGGAGGCAATGACTCTGTGTATAAAGGTATAGAAGATACTTCAAAAATGTGTGTGCTTAAATTATTTTGGAATGGATATTTCAGAATTATGCTTCTTAATTTCAGTTTTTTACTGTATAATTTGTTTTATTCTTATAAGATAATCAATATCTGCATCAGCTCCTTGAA
>QFDD01008110.1:0-12941 GCA_006871305.1 Vachellia collinsii | reverse complement strand
GGCTAAGAAATCCATTCACAAGACTAAGCAACGACACAAACGAGGACTTGCAGATCAGCACTGACGATTACCTCGGCAATCCTAGGTCGGAAAACCATAACATCAACACAGGATTCTACTTTGTTCAATCCAACAACAAGACTATTTCCTTGTTCGAAACATGGTACGGCAAGAAGGACAGCTCGAAAGGTCAGAAAGAACAGGACGTTCTTCAAAATCTCATAAGACATGGCATAATCTCACAGTTGGGACTTAGGGTTAGGTTTATGGACACTCTTTACTTCAGTGGGTTTTGTCAAGATAGTAAGGACTTTAGGGCGGTCACCACCGTGCATGCCAACTGTTGCCGGAGCATCACCGCCAAGATCGCTGACCTTAAGGCCGTCCTCCAAGATTGGAAGCGGTTCAGAGTGTTGGAGTCGAGTAATTTGACGATTACATTGAGGTGGTCGGATCACAATGCATGCCATAGCTCATGGCAGTGGCACCATCATTAATTGGACTTGGGCTGTACGTATTAAATAGTTGATATTGAATTTACTCGTTCTATTTTCTGTTTTGTTTAACTTGTTGATGATGAGAATTATTTCTCAGAAAGATTTGATTCTTTCTGTGAAATACAGTGGACATTAGTACAAACTTCATTGATGGTTGCGTTGTATAGTGATTTTAGCTTAAATACAAACGCTGTCATCGATTAAATTTTTCTCAGTTTTTTGTTGCTAACCAAAAAGGTGTTCGTTTGAATCACTATTTGTACTAAACATGAGTACATTTTCTAACAGGGATCAAACGTTTGTTTGTAAGGTTAAACTCTTACGCTAGACTTTACATGTTTGAGAGTAGTTTCTGAAGAGTGATTTTACACAATCTGAGGTGAGTATGTAAAAGAGTTTTATCTCGATCTACGTGAAAGTACTTTTAAAAAGTGGTTGTCAAACATAGCCTTATGATCTCTATTTCTTTGATTATATGTGTGAGTAAGAGCAAACTGTTTTTCCCCCAAACTGCGATCTAAATAGCTTCCGAATTTTCCTCTCAAACGTAAGTTCCTTTAATAAAAATCTTACAAAAAGAAAAAAGGTTTCATATCACGAAAACCATTGACAAAAGGAGGAGTACCCAACCTCTGCCTTACAGAAAAACTTTACCACGAGATCACAAAACCATTGACAAATATTGCTATTTTGCAGTTGTTTTTCTTCACTTTGGATGTGGTTTCCGTTCACCTATGATACAGATTAAAAAATAATAATTAATAATTTAATGTGAAAAACAAAAAAGCTTACATTCATATCATATAGACCTGTCCTTTTCCTAAGATTATTTTAACGGAATTATGATGTTTAAAGAATTGGTTAAAATTAGCTAAAAGTAATAAATAGATTAAAATATACTTTTCATCCTTTATATTTACATCAAATTTAATTTCAATCCATTAATTTTAAAAAGTACATTATTAGTCCTTCATTCTAATCATCATTGGATTTTATGTTTAGATTTTATAATATAAAAATGATTAGATTAAATAATTAAAATTTAAGAATATTTTATAAGAATAAAGGAACAAAATTGCATTTTTTTAACTCAATACTTAAGATATACTTTATCTTATAATAACTATGTAGGAGATGAAAATTTTTCTCAGTATGCCCTTATAAATGGTTAGTAAGAGAGATAATTAGTGTTGAAAAAAATGCATGAAAGAGAATGTATAAAAAGAATCTAACAATTCAAATTTTGGCATCCTATGAAAAGAGAGGAAGAAGATTCCTTTATGACGTCTACACTGTCAAACAATTGAATCAATGCAAATCCACAAGAGTTCAAGTCAGTCATTGTCAAAAGTCTTTACCATATAAATTTCTAATTGATTTCTTCAATAATATCAATCCTCCAAGCAAGTCTTTGGTTCATTTCTCCAAAAGGTAGGTAATTGAAGGAAACTATGACAACTTATAATGTGTGTAATTATATATTCCTCTCAGGCCAACATTTAATAGATAATTAATTAATTTAGATAGATTAAGTAAGCTGTATAAATTATTTAATTATAAAAAATATCATCTGACCTCTTTAAAATACCTCTCGTATAATCTTAAATTATATATCAGTTTATAAGTAAATTAGTTTTTTTTTTTGGATGGTGACCCTTAGAAATATTATGGATAGAGGTATGTGTTTAGTATCAATATTAACCTTCTAAGTAACACTTATAATTAATATCAAGGAATAATAATTAATATTATCATACCATACTCAAACATCCAACCCTGATATAAAAACAAATGCCAAATTGTTGGGGAGTAAACCTTTGATGAGCTTTTTTTGTGGTCAATTGAATTTTGTTGAATTATTATATTGTTAGATTAAAAATCATTGATGGATTTGAAAATAAAGACTAGTTCAGTTATTAAGAATTTAACTCAACTTATAATGCTGTAAGTTTAAATCTAGACGATGTAAATACATTTGTAAGTGTTTTTTTAATTTTAAAAGCATGCATTGATACCAGTAAGCTTTTAAATCTAACCTACCTAAATTTTTATACAAATTGACGGGGGTTAATTAAAAGAAGAAGAAGAAGAAGAAGGTTGTCCGAAAAAATTACAACAGGAAAAGGTTTCCAATAAGGTTAAACCGGCTTAGCGGGACCCACAACACTCCCTCAAAACAGACCATTCTTTATGATTCCAATTCAGAGTTGGCAAATGAAACTTTTGTTTATTCACGTCACCTCCATTCCAAGACCATTCTCCATCCGAAACCGCCACGATTTATATATGTAGGTATAGATCTGTATAATTCCCATTCAAACTAGTTCTCTTCCCCATATATAGCCAAAGTGAATTCTCTTGATTCTGCAATTCTCGGAAGAAATATCAGCATATATATATATAGATCATTATATATACACAGGCCCATCCCATAGATGGATAATAATGTCAAACAGAAATCTGCGAATTTCGCCATCATCCTGCTATTCTTGATCGGAATCTTCTTACTATTTCGGTCTTCTTCTTTCTCTAGTCCCTTTGAGATCAAGAAATTACCATCAGACACGGTAAGTTCAATATATAATTTTTCAGAATGATGAAGCAAACTATCCTGTCTTTTTTAACCTTAAACTGTGTTCTTTTGTCCCGTCTGGCTTTACTGTGTAGAGCACCATTGAATCTGCTTTAGCCAAAGCGTCAACGGAGGACAAGACTGTAATAGTGGCGTTCATAAACAAGGCTTATGCAGAACAAGACGTTAATGGCAGTATCACCACCATGTTTGACCTATTTCTGAGCAGCTTCTGGCTTGGAGAAGGCACGAGGTCTTTGGTTGACCACCTTCTGGTTGTCGCCGTCGACCAGACCGCGTATGACCGGTGCCGGTTTATCAGGTTAAACTGCTTTAGATTGGAAACCGACGGTGTTGATTTTGCAGGCGAGAAATTGTTCATGTCCGCTGATTTCATCAAGATGATGTGGAGAAGAACTCTTTTTCTCTTGCAAGTTCTAAAACGAGGATATAACTTAGTCTTCACGGTACGTTACGTATTTTGGTTTTTTTTGTTTGGATTTATTAGAGATTTTTATATGTGGCTTTGTTTTTCTTTAATAGAAATAAATTGATCAAGTCCACGTCAGTCATATAAATAAGTTTTTATTGAAGTAACATGTACTATAAATTTATTATAAATTACTATTTTGATCAAATTTATTATAAAATAAAGAAGTTTTCATTTTCACATATAATAAATTAATGCTATACCAATTTAAAAAATAAAATAGTCTTTGCATAATACTTATATAAGGAAAGGAATTTATGGACAAAATCACTGAATACCCCAAAAACTCATTATGTATATGATGATTTATACTAAAAAGTATCACCATCAAATTCTTAATAAAAGAGCTTGTTATATCTTATTTGGTCTAAAATATAATATCACAACCTATTTTAACTCATATATCTATCATTCCTCCCAAATTAACCTACCTAACTTATAAATTAATAATAATTTATTGTTATGTATAAAAAAATAATAATTTATTGTTATACAGGGTATTTTAGAGAGATCACGTGACATTTGAGATAGCAAGTTATCTCACTTCCTTAATCCATCTGAATTAGTTAGTGGCTCTTATATTAAGAAATAAAAAGAATAATTATATTTAGAGTTTGAATGTGAAACAACTTCTGAAAAGTGATTTAAAGTAGTAACAAAAAGTATCACACACACAGAATATAATCACACTTCAACACACACACACACAACACCGAACAATCCATCTCTGATCACTATGCAAAACAAAGAGTCAAATTATAGCACTACTGCAGGAAAGCCTTTTTGTCACACCCCTTTTATATAACTCAGCCCAATCTAAACTTCTTAATTATTAAGCGCAGCTATTCTCAGCGTGAAAATTCTGTATTTATAAAACAGTCTTTTCCCTACTTTCCTCAGATTGGGCTTTTCTGAAAAATTTTGAATTTTTAAAATAACCTTTATATAAAGTTTTTTTTTCCAATTAAATCTAACATGCCAGGTTTGATCCTGGGTTCATTACTCTTTATTGGCAGCTTAAAAACAGTTTTTTTTTTCTTCGTAACCCGTTCTCCTCATGTCTACCTTCTGTCTCGGATTAATGTATACATAATTTATACGATTATATATATACATATCCATCTAAGTCATCCAATATTATATCAAAATAAAACATTAAACTTCTGATTAAACCAAAATATATGTAAAGGGGTTCTTCTATCTCCATTCTATGCTTCTCTTGTCACCAATTCCTTGCCTTTTGAGCTACCCGCCTCTGCTGTATTTTGTTGGAAGGGGGGGTGAGATTCGAAAATCCCCATAGAAACCACAGTTTATCATATAATTATATATGAAATTCACAATCATGTAAAGTAAACCACATGTTCATACGGCATATACGGCAATAGTGCACATCATGGGGTCCCACCTCAACATCATACGGCAATAATGAGAATTCATCTCAACATCATATGGCAATAATATACGGCACGAGGATTCACCTCAACATCATGCTGCAATAATTTTCGGCATATCACATGGCACATACAATCATGTAGAATTAAATACATAAGAATAAGATAAAAAGGGTTTCTACCTGTATTCCTTTGTTTACCTTTACCTTCATTAGTATCCCTTTTTTTGATCCTCTTCGGGGTGCTCAAGCAAATGTCAAATCCTAAAACATATACGTATAGTATCATGTTAATTATACGCTTATCCAGCTTTATTTAGCTCCTTTCTCTCATAATCTCATTTATACCCCTTTACATTTTTTTGATTTTTCTTTTCTTGACCTTTAAATTATTTTGAAAAAATCATAACTTATTCCATAAAATTCCAAATGCAATAATTTAAACTTCTATATGAAACTCTATATATTCTTTCAATGAACATTACTATTTACTAAATATAGTCCATAAATATTCCTAAGTAAATGCTCAAAAGTTGCTGCTTGTGAAGCAACTTTTCATATTTTCCATATTTCAGAACCAAACCTTATTGGTTTGCAACTTGTAACTTATCCAAATAATGCATCTTAGTACTCATTTTAGAACTCATGAGTATACCAAATTTTAGTCAACCAAGACTATTTGACCTATTAAAATTTCACTCAAATTCTTTAATATTGCCACATGCACCAGTTGACATATCTGTACATACTCACATGTACAAAAATTATCTTTAATGTCCCATAGACATTTTATAATCTTGCAAAGAACAACTACTTAGCACCTTTATTTTTCTATAAACAATAACTTCAAATGATTTTTGCATGTGTATATACTCAATTCTAAATTTTTAGAATACACATTTATATATGAAGATACACATGCATGTACGTATATAGCTCACAGGAATAAACCAACATTTGTAGTGACCAACTTCCAAACTGTTTAAAATTATCTATTAAAATTCATCTACATTACTGTAGTTTTATATTATCAAAACTCAAAACTTCTCAAAATATTAAATTTAAAAATTTCCTCTAATCAGACTAAAATTACTACCATTAGGAAGATAAAAATATATAGAACAACTTTTATGAAGGAAGTTTGTTGAAAAGAAGGGATTCTAGTTACCTAAATTATTCCAAAATATTGGAGTCAGGAATGCTCTCCTCCTTCTCTCTTCCTTCTCTCCTCCTTCACGACTATGCAAAGAATGCAGAGAAGGAGAGAATGGCATGGGTATATATAGCCCACGCTCGCCTCCATTTCCTTCCTTCCTTCTTTTTCCTTTTTCTCCTCTCCTTTTTCCTTCTTTTTCTTCATCTTGCCGTCATCTTGTCTCCTAGGTTTTTTTTTAACTTATCCTTCTTCTTTCATTTCCGTGTCTCCTCTCCCCCATTTTTAATAATATAATATAATATAATATTATTTTATTTTATTTATTTTCATTATTCACTATTCATTTTTTTTCCTTTTCACCTTTTTGCCGACAGTTCTTCTTCTTCATTCATATTTTTTTTTATACTTTTCTTCTCTTTTTGTCTTTTCCTTTCCTTTTCCAATAAACACAAAATACTATAAGATACTCCAATAAGTAACTCTTTCTTGAAATTGACCCTCCATAAATATAATAATTTTTCAAATAAAGTTCTGAACACTATACCTATTTTTCTCAAATTTACTTAAAAATAAAATTATTCCCTAAAACAACTTTTGACCCAAAACTTTATTCATACTTATCCAAAATTTTGTAATTGACTTCCCAAAACATGACTTACAGTTTATATCAAATAAGTCAAATTTTGGGATGTTACACTTTTTACATGTCAAATTGGGTCTGTAACGTCAGTTTTGTGAGGGACACACGTTTTTCCTGTGGCGTAGCTTCTTAGTCTTTTAAAGTCATTAATATTGATGATTAAAAGTTAATGGTGTAGGATACTGATGTGATGTGGCTAAGAAACCCATTCACAAGACTTAGTAACGACACTAGCGAGGACCTACAGATAAGCACCGACAGGTACCTCGGAGATGCTCGGTCCGAAAGAAATGATATCAACACAGGATTCTTCTTCGTTCGATCGAACAACAGGACCATTTCATTGTTTGAAACATGGTACAGCAAGAAGGACAATTCCAAAGGTCAAAAGGAACAAGACGTGCTTCAACATCTCATAAGACATGGCATAACTAGGCAGTTGGGAGTTAGGGTTAGGTTCATGGACACTCTTTACTTCAGTGGGTTCTGTCAGAATAGTAAGGACTTTAGAGCAGTCACCACCGTACATGCCAACTGTTGCCGGAGCATCAGCGCCAAGATCGCGGACCTTAAGGCCGTCCTCCGAGATTGGAAGCGGTTCAAAATGTTGGAGGCAAGAAAGAGCAATTTGACCAACACTGTTCGCTGGTCAAATCACCATGAATGTAGCAAGTCGTGGAATTAACTAGTACTATAATCCCAAGGACAAGTAAGTGTGTACACACACAGTTCTGTTGAATCTGATTGTAGTTTAGAGGAGCAAGCATGGTGAAACAGACGTTTACGTTTTCCGGCGTTATTGTTTTCTATTTTGAGTGTTGGATTTTTGGTATTTATATAAAGTGAATATTATATTAAGATAGAATTGAATATTTATATTGAATGACACCTTAATTAGTCTTGCACGAGCACGTGGTTCTTTTCGATGAAATCAGATCGCGGATCTTGCTCTCATATGTTTCGTAGTCTTATGCAACTTCTTGGATTTTTTGTTTTGCTTTATGTAATACCTCCCTTAGTGGAACACTTCCCTTAACTTACTTCACTTTATATATGAATCACTTTAAAGACTTCTCATGCTTAAATTAACTAACCCAGTGAAATTTTAAAACTTTGTAAAAATTGCTGTTAATAGCTACTGTTCACTTGGTAAATTTCAGATTTAGCCAACTTTAAAAATTCATAATTAGTATTAGAAAAATCGAAATCAAGTGAATCAAGTCTTTAAATGAAGCTTGTTAAATTCCCTATAGGGAAAAAAATATCAATTTATTCAATTTCTTAACCAATTAATACAGAATAATTCGTGAAAAAGCAATGTTCATGTGGCTATTTTTTAATTTTTCAAATTTTTCTTCTAAATTTGGACAACCATAACTTTCTATACAAAACTCCAAATCAAGCAAATTTTAACTCATTTTAAAGTTTGCCATGTGAACTATTGTTCTGGAAAATTTTAAACAAATTGGACTTTATATACTATATTTCACTGTTAGCTCAATTATAATTTTGACAATGGTGTTGGATCCCTTTGTCACATTTTTTAACATTTTTCTTTCTTCACTTTTCATGTATGCTTTTCTTCAACATAATTCTCTAACTTTTCTAACATGTTCACATGCTACTAACCATACATCCCAAATTGTTGAGGTTTAACATACACATTTTCAAACCCAACATTAAATACATGATATAAAATAACAAGTTTCCATTTGCATTCTTGAGAGCTTCTCCATGGCTCCATGCATCCATCAACTTGCTCTTGACTTTATTGGTACCTTGGCCTAGAGAATATTAATTGTTGGAGAGTGAGATTTCAAAGAAATCCTCATAGCAAAATTCACTATCAATTGCATTAATATGCATGATTGTCATACCAATACAAGCTACTCATGCGTATTCTCAAAATGCTAATACTTAAAATAAATGTGCACATAAGTATGGCATGTTACAACTAAAAGCAATTAACACATATTTAGCATACAACATGACATCATGCGTCAGCAACAACCATGAACAATATTAATGAAAAAGATAGTAATTTTGCTACCTTAGTTTTTTAGCTTTTCTCTTAACTTTCTTGACTTCCCTCTTGCATTTTGGAGACTTCCCTTTTGTTCTATAACTTCCTACACATATTATAATGCATGCGACATTAATAAAAAGCCATTATCAATCCATTAAACCACTTAAAAACCTCCCAACACATCTCTTAAACTTTAAGGGCCCTAAAACCCTTAACTTGCTAAAATAAATTCTAATGCTTCCAAAATTATTTTTGCACTTATACCCCCACATAATTTTGCATTCTAAATCCAATGGGAGCATCAAAATCAACAAAAACTCACTTCTTCCCTTAGAAACAGCTCTGGCAAAAAATAGGCACAAATAAAGGCTATGTGATTTTTCAAACTTTCTTGTCACATACTTGCATAATCTTAATCCTAAACCTCTTTCCATGCATTATTTGACACAAAATCACTCTTCCCCTTACACATAGAAATTTGGCCAGCATAACACCTAGGGTTTGTGATTTCCAAAAATTCATACAAGCATGAAAGCATCACAAACTAACCATCAATCAACTCCAAATCATGCATGGATTGTTTTCCTACCATTTGTTTCTTCAAATCATACACAAACTATGGTTTATGTTTGACTTTCTAATTTTTCTCTCTTTAAAACCTAACTTTCCAGCACCAAAATTGCATCATGAAAGTCAAACATAAACCATAGAATTAAGGGGGAAGGCTTATAATTATGAAATAGAAGATATTTCATGCATGAATCAACCTTTACCTTGAAGTTTTAGCTTGAAGTTTCTCCTCTTGCTCTTGCTCTTCCTCACACCAGTTCTCCCTCTTCTTGGTCTGGTTTTGGTCGATCAAAAGGTGCAGAAATGAGGAAGGAAATGGTCTTAAAATATATTTAAATAAAGTGGTAACATGTGTTAAATTGTGTGGGACCCACTTGAACTGATAAAGTAACTTTATATTGATATTTTCTACCACTTGTCTATGATATTTTTTCTCTTTTTTCCTGTTGAAATATAACCATTACAGCAAGTTCATGGCCTCACAACTTTTTTTTTTACAAAAACTTTAAGTTCCATAGGGTTACTTTATAGCGCTGGAAATACTTTTTGGGAATTCCCCGATCACTTGACCTGTGTAGGGTCATTAAAAAGTTCCACAATTCATATGACACCTCCATGATTTTTCTTTTCTCATTTTGTTTCCAAAATTATTTTTAATTAATTTTTGAAGAAAACCTAAATTCGGGGTTTTTTCAGGTCTTTTCCTTTTTGTTCCAAGAAATTGTCTTTGACTTTCTCTTAAAAACAATTTTATAAATTATTACAATTTCCAAGCTATTTTTTCCTCTTTTAAAATCAGATATCTGAGGGCTCTGGATATTTTAAATAATTATATTCAATTAATTATTTATTAAATATCTAAATATTAAATAACTTTCAAAATTCCCATAAAGTTTATTTTTGTCATTCTAACTTGAACCAAGCCTCAATTACTAATTGATGGATATTTCTCTATCTTTTGGGACTCTGTAGAATTTTCAGATAATTTGGTCAAACTTTGACCAAAATGCCCTTGAATTTCATAAATGGCAATTTGGTCCATCAAATTTCAAAAATTCCACTTTAGTTTCATTTTTAAAATGACACTTAGGTCCTTGAATTTTCAAAATGACACTTTAGTCCCTTACTTTTTCAAAATGAACATTTTGCTCTTACATTTTCTATATATTTGGTAGAATGTCATTTTTATTCTTCCTTTCCTTTCTTTTCATCTTTCAAACTTTAAATTAATCTTAAACTACTCGTTTAGCCTTTGTATCTAGTTACTAGAAACATGGATATTACACTTAGCTTCCCTTAAAATGCATTAAAGACTAATAATGAACCACTTTAGTGCCTTCCATACTCTAGGATTTGCTAACCAAGTGAAATTTTAAAACTTACCAAAAGTTACTGTTCATTTGGTTAAATTTCAGAATTTGTAGACAACTTTAAAAATCCATAACTAATTCTAGAAAAATCAAAATTGAGTGGTTCAAGTCTCTAAATGAAGCTTATTAAATTCTCCATAAGGAAAAAATATCAATTTGTCCAATTTCTTGACCAATTTATACAGTTTATTGCGTGAATAAATACTATTGATTTGGTCATTTTTTAATTTTTCAAATTTTTCTCTTAACTTTGGACCACCATAACTTTTTGCACATAAGTCTAAATTCAGAAAACTTAGAATCATTTTAAAAATTGCCATGTGAACTATTTTTCTGGAAAATTTCAATGCAATTGGACTTTATACTATATTTCACTTAACAAGGGTATTGAACCCCTTTTTTGTCACTTTTAACTTTTTCGCTTCTTGACTTGCTATGCATGCTTCTTTTCAACATAATTATGCAACATTTCTAACATACCTTTGTGCCATTTTCATAGGTCTAAATGTAGAGGTTTATTATACAATGATTCTATAATAAAATACATCACATATACAATATCAATAGGCATCCCTTGCAATTTGAAGACATTTAGGCTTCTTCATGTAACTATCAACTTGCTCTTGTCTTTATTGTAACCTTGGCCTAGAGAATGTTAATTTTGGGAGAGTAAGATTTCAAAGAAATCCCCATAGAAAAATCACTAACACCCATTAATATGCATGATTATCTTCCACATCATAACTAGGCATGCATGAACATTTTATGCTTCTCTTTCTAAAATACTTTGCACATAACCAAGGCATGTTATAAGCACAATATAATATGTTCAAACAACACATATTTGGCATGCAACATAGCACAAATAATAAACAATAATCAACAGCAATATTAATATAAAGTTAGTAACTTTGCTGCCTTGTTTTCTTAACTTTTCTTTTAACTTTGTTGGCTTCCCTCTTGCTTTTTTGGAAACTTTCCTTTGCCATTTAAACTCTTACATTTATTATAATGCAATTGGCATTTAGAATAAGCCATAACCTGTAACACCTTCCTTTGCTTACTTCATTTTATATTAGAAACCAATTATGAACCATTCTAAGGCCTTCCAATGCTTAGGATTAACTAACCAAGTGAAATTTTAAAACTTTGCATGAGTACTGTTCATTTGGTAAATTCTGCAATTTTGCCCAACTTTGAAAATTCATAACTAATTCTAGAAAAATCAAAATTGAGTGATTCAAGTCTCTAAATGAAGCTTATCCATTTCCCTACAAGAGAAAAATATCAATTTGATCAATCCCTTGACCAATTAATACAGTTTATTACGTGAATAAACACTTCATTTCGTCATTTTCCTTTTTCCAGATTTTTCCTTCAATTATGAACCATCATAACTTTTTGTACAAAACTCCAAATCTAGAAACCTTAGATTCATTTTAAAGTTTTCCATGCGAATATTTAACTGGAAAATTTCAAGTCATTTGGACTTGATTTGCTCAGATTCCTCACTACCTCAACTTAAGTCATTATTAAGGGTATTTGACCCTTTGACCTTTCTTTAGCATGTTTATTTCTTTTCTCTCTATGCATTTATCATCATGGTATAATGAACTAGCATACTTTATATGTCTACACAGCACATATCATATATTTATCTTTGTAAGGGTTTAGCATACATTTATCCAAAATTTAACATAATTCAATAATTATATATGTGCACCCCTTTCTTTTCAAAAGTGAAACCCACCCACCTTAGCCTTCAATCTCTTTACTTGCAGTTCTTGGACTTGACCTAAAAGGGTATGTTTTTGGAAGAATGAGATCCATGAAATCTCAATAGCAAATAACTCTAACTATCACATCAACATGTATAATTATTATTGTGCAATAATACAAGCCATGAACTTAAGCATGCATTACTAACCTTAGGTGCCATACATTCAAACTTTGCCAAGGCATATTGTAACATACCAAAATTTTACTTATTTGATATAAACTGTAAATTATGCTTTGGGAAGCCAATTACAATATTTTGGATAAGTATGAATAAAGTTTTGGGACAAAAGTTGCTTAAGGGAATAATTTTATTTTTAAGGAATTTTGAGAAAAATAGGTATAGTGTCCAGAACTTTATTAGAAAAATTATTATTTACATAGAGGGTCAAATTCAAGAAAGAGTTACTTATTGGAGTATCTTATAGCATATTGTAAAAGGAAAGGAAAA
>QFDD01008109.1:0-10597 GCA_006871305.1 Vachellia collinsii | reverse complement strand
TTTGAAGTTCAGTGTTACGCCTCAGTTCGAAACTCGAGTTCCAGAAACTCAAAACTCGAGTTCTGTCATAACTTTCACTCAAAACTTCAAGTTGCGAAGGAAGTTACGTTTTCTCTCTCTTCGAAATTCGAGTTCTGTTATCCATAACTCGAGTTCCATCAAAACTTCTAGTGTAACTCGAGTTCTGAATGGAAGTTTTGTTTCTCTCTCTTCGAAACTCGAGTTCTGTTAGCCATAACTCGAGTTCCACCAAAACTTCTAGTGTAACTCGAGTTCTGAATGGAAGTTTTGTGTTTTAACAGAGTTTTAAAGCCCGAAACTCGAGTTCTACAAACGAAACTCGAGTTCTGTCAAAACTTCCAACATAACTTGAGTTTTCTCTGAGAGTTCGGTTTTTTCAAAACACTTCCAACATTCGAAACTCGAGTTCTAAAACACAAAACTCGAGTTCTTCCAGAACTTTTACTTCAACTCGAGTTCTGTATAGAGTTTTGCATTTCTAAAACTTTTCTAAAGCCCGAGACTCGAGTTTTAAAATCTGAAACCTGAGTTATGACAAAACTTTTATTCAAACTCGAGTTCTCTAAAGAGTTTTGCAATTCTGAAGCTTCTTAAACACACAAAACTCGAGTTTTAAATTCTAGAACTCGAGTTTTGATATAACTCGAATCAAAACTTGAGTTCTCTTGAAAGTTTGAGATTTTGAACACACTTTTAAACACTACAACTCGAGTTCTAAAACATGAAACTCGAGTTCTCTCAAACATTTCATTAAAACTCGAAGATTTTCAAAAACTTTCTGAAAACTAATAATAAAACCACAATTTCAAAAACATATTTGTCATCATCAAAACATTATCTTAACATAATTCAATTGAAAAATAATTAACGATAAGGTTTTTAAAAATAATAGTAAATAATCATTAAGTTTATACGAACAAAAAATGAAAGGAAATTATAACAAAAAAAAAAGGAAATTAGCCATATAATTACTAATGGAATTTATGGTTCGCCATGCAATTTGCCACTGATTTCCATGAAACACAATCACCAACAGAATTTGTTCTATTGCAAAATTTATTGTGACTAATTAAGTTACGGACAGAATTTTAATTATATCACAAATTACCGATGGAATTTTCTGTTAGTAATTTACCAACAGGATTTTCTGTTAATAAATTTTAGACGGAATTTTTCATAGGAAATTCCACCATAAATTTATTTTTCTGTGATAAATAAAAATGCCACGTGTCACCTTCTTTGGCCGCCGCCTCATCATCAAGCCCCATGTTGCGTGTCATGCCATATGACCTCCACCTTACCTACCATGTGTCGCTACTTGATAAATCTGAAATTTTTCCTTCTTTAGTAATCGAACCTCCAACCCCTTAAGCACACGTGTGAGCCTTTATCAGTTGAGCTGCAGTGACTTGTATCCTTTACATACATATTTAATATTCTGCTATATAATAAATTATATACATATAATATTATTAGAAACTAAAAATTCCATGGCAAATTCCATTGAAAATTCAATGTTTTTTTGTATTGTTATAAATAGTGATTGCTAGTATCACATTTTGCTCTTCTTTTTGTACATTGTAGTTGTTGTTGTAAGTCAGCTTCTTGATATTCAAGCATCTTATTTATTGGTGTAGTTGGCATATTTAAGTCAAACCAAGGTGATTTATTTAAATATATGATTGTCGTGGGGTTGGTAAATGCTTCATTATACGGCCACCATGGTTAAAAGTAGAAGCATTGTATTCAACTGAAAAGAATGTTGGATCATCTAATGAAGATGTGACCAATTGAAATTGAGCAAGATGATTGAGTGAGTTAGAAGGGTATGATAATGAGGGTGACATGTAAGGAGGTGCATGTTATATAGGATTGGAAGTAGTGAAATGGGATGATGATGATAAGGTTGACGTTCAACAAGGTTGACTAAAAAGTAGAGGTTCTCGTTCCCTCATATTTTGATTTTCAAGTGGTGCTTGAATAGACAATTAACCGCCATGTCGCTTGCTTGCTATATCACAAGGAATTTGTGGCTGAGGCAACTCATCTGTTAGTGGAGTACGTTAAGGGTTCATGCTAAATTGTTGTTCTTTAAGTTCAAGTAAAATGTTTTGTTGGTCTTGAGCAACCCTAGCTTGGGAATCAATGTAATAAGAGCATGTTGAACGAGAACTAATTGTTAGTTTGTATAACCGCTCTGTGATGTTGGACTGAAATAAATAATAAGACATAAGTTATAGCACTTTCAATATAATAGATATTGATTGAAAAAGGATGAAAAACTTACTTCTCTACCAGTATCACCACTAATAGGTTGGATCTATTGTCTCGTGTGTCTCCAATACCATTGTCTATAATGAGATATTTGATCAAGTCCATCAAGCGCCATGAGCATTAACAATAGCATGTGACCATCTATCCCATGCTTGAATAAAGGTTGAGTATTTCTCAATCCAATTTGTAGTTGTACTACCCTATAGTTGCATTGTGTGGTAATTTCTTAAATGAATTGGTGATGCAGGAATTGGTTGTTGATGATCAAATTGCCTTAGCACACAGTCAGCTTGATGCTATCCTATAGTATTAAAACATATAAGAGGAACTGAAGCAAGCCATATTTTGGATGTTGCTGAACAATACTCTAGAATCCATTGGCGCACTTCAGGAGATTTATGTTGCTGCCAATTTATCTCATCATTTATCATTTTATCTAGGAAACTCTTATATTGCAGCAAAGTTGCGGCAAATGGTCTAGCATTTTGTCTCACATTTTTCCATTTGTTATTACAAAATCAATATTAAAATTTTTCTAATTTAAATAATATGAAATATTTTGTAGGTGATTTTAGCATACCTAAAACCTTAAGGAGATAAGAGAGGGTGGATACCTAAATGTGGATATGGATAAATAGGTTGTTGTGGTGCTATTATAGGGAAGAGATCCCATACCCATAAATGTAGTAATGACAAACATCCTTTGATCTCATCCTTAATTGAGTTAGTGACATTACATAATTCTCTATATAGGTGAGCCAAAACTGCTGATCCCTAACTAAATTTTTCAACTTCTTCAATCGACCGCCCAATTCTATTTGACATAAGGTCTACACAATCAACCTAAGGATATATGTACAAGTGAATTGTTGAATAGTGAGAGTCCGATTTCTTCAAATCTCTCCCTATATTCTCTCTAATGTTGGTATAACCATCCCCTCCCTCCAACTACTTGTGTAAGGAGGAGAGTGAGGGGACAAACATTGGGTGGTAGATTTGTTCACTCCTAAGAATAATAGGTCACTCCTCACCCTTATCATTTGGTCTCTCCGTTGCAGAAACCCCCCCCCAAAAAAAACGATTTCTGCTTTTGACCCTGGGCCTTTGCAATTTGCAATTTGGTAAAATCAAAGTTAATCTAATTTTTTTCTATAACTTGCTATCACACTAATGGAATACATGCAAGGCTCAATTTGGCTCAAGAAGGGTGTAATCTTGGGTATTTGTTGATCTAATTGGTGAATCTCACCAATATCTAAGGATTTGACCACTCCTCCTAAACCCTAAATGATAGAGACAGATGAATCTAAACGTGGACTGAGGTTCAAGAAGCTTACCTTGATAGAAATGTATGGTTGCATGTGATTCTTGGCCTCTCCTCCGATGAGTCTTCCTCGTTTGATGAGCATGCCCTTTGATCTCCCTCCCTCCCTCTCGTTCTCTATTTCAAAGAAAAGGGGAATGAAGCAGCTCAAAACGTTTAAAAGGGTTTTAGAAACAAGTTAAGGGAGGAGGCATTTGAAGTGTCAACGCAAATCCAAAGCTTGAAAGGCTTCCTTTGCGGACTCTACTCAAAATCTATTAAATAATACTTTCCCTGAGAAGATCTGCCACAATATGGTGATTTTTCCTCCCATTCAGATGCTTCTTTGTTCTTGCTTGCTTGTTTGTATTCTTTCCTAAAAGTGTGTTTCGGTGGATGTCTATGTCTTCTTTTCTATGAATAAATATTGGGATACATGCACACATATGTGAAAGTGGATTGTCAAAATCAACTCGTCATCTCAACACTATTAGTCTTGGTAACCATGTCATTAAGGTCATTGTCACCAAGCATGCCTCTTTTGTTCATAATTGGATTCTTAATGCTATTTCAAAGTATAAACCCTTCCTCAACAACCTTGTTGTGAGCTTGGGTGTTCAGTGGACTCTTAGAAGGAAAATCAGTCCAACATATATGATTGTACATGATTTTATCGCCTTCCGGTTCGATACAAAAATGATTACTCCTAAAGTAATGTAGTACAGTGAGCAACCAATCGTTCTTCTCAAGGAGCGGTTTATTGGCTATCCTAGTCTGAGTTGGTTATTAAAAAACATTTTAAACTTGAGTATGTAAAATAAGGGGGATTTAAGCTTAAAACAACATAATGAAATGCAATGCTTGTGTTAAAATACTTTTGGTGTGTTTTTAGTAATTGAAAGTATAGTTTGGATTAAAAGGAAGTATAATGAATAGACTCTTAGTGATGGAAACTTAACTATCCTTGCCTTGTTTTAAGTATGGGAGATCACTCCTTCTGAGTTCAATTAATAAACCCTAAGCTATCACTTAGGTCCAATGATTCAATTAGTGCAAATTTGCTTGAATCCAAGTCAAACAACATTCCTTAAAACATTGTTCAGCGTCACTCAGAATGTAGAAGGAGTAATTGATGCTAATGCCTTTGATGGATTGCAATCACAATCACAGAAACCAAATGAACAACTAATTACCAATAATTATTGATAACCTAGTGAACACAAGGAATCAAATCTGAAATTCATAAATTCTAATCCATATGAACAACAACCAATCCAATTACAAAGCCAAATCATAAATTCGCAGATCTGCGAACTGAAGTTCATAGCAGTAGGAGTCTCTAGATCTAAAGATTTCTACAACATTCAAAGACAAGATTAGGCTAGGAATACATAGCAGTCATCACTCGTACGTTCAGCCATCAAAAGAGGAATATCAGGAAGGAGAAAGTGCAGTAGAGAGTGGTTGGAAAGTAAAGGCAGTATGGAAGATAGAAAATGGAGATGAAGTGTTGAGAAGATGGGAGAATATCTGCAGAATGGAAGGAGAGTACAGAGAACACCAATGGCTCCTAGATTTGCTCTCTGAAAAGTGCAGAATGAGATACATTTTCGTGACTGTTCCCTTTTTGTTAGATCGAGCTGCTGATCTAAGCTCAAAACACACAGCATCATTTCCACATGATGATGTCACGACTTACATTCACATATGTCGCGACTAGAATAGATAAATGTCATGACTCATATGAAACATGTTGCGACTTATGTGGCCAACAGAGCTCTAGGAGTTACAAACAAGTCACGACCCATTATCTTTAGTCATGACATAAATGATCCAGTGGTACTCCTCTCAGTCCTGAATTACATTCCCTTCAGTTTCGTCCTCGAGAACTCGAATATCTCTCCTAGACATCTGCAACAAAAGCAAATGAAACCTTGTTAAAGAATAAAACACTAGAGCTCAAAAGCATGTACAGCTGAGAGACACAATTTACTCAATTTTCCCTTTTGTGTTATTGTATATGCAATGTATGACCACAAATGTAAGAGAGGTTCAATTTAACACAAGATAGGGCAATTAAGCTATAAAATGCCCCGAAATTAAGTAGAAAAACTATGTAAATATTTGCGTTTATCACTCCCCCACACCTAAACCTTTGTACTCCTGGACAAAGACTTGAATCGTTCCCAAGAAATTACGAGGTCAATTGAGGAAGATGGCATGCTCAATAACGAATTTGTGATCAAATCATCCATCATCCTCCAGAAAACAAAAGTTGATAAAATGAGAAATGTCAAATGATTAGTTGCAGCATACAATTGATTCTAAATGCATGAACATCGGGGATTCTCTCACGGGGTATAAGTGTTTGATCACTATCCCTCCTTATTGGGGTTCTTTTCACTTAAAATTCAAGTAGAGAGCACCCTAACATAAGCTTGTAATAGTTCTAAAATCTCCACTATTTATGCATCAATACAATGAATCAAGAGGACTTTATGGCTTGAAATGATGGAATTAGGCCACATGGAGTATATGAAAAGAAGAAATAAGTGTTATGTGCATGCATGCTATTGATCAATGACTCAAGAGTAACATCTAATTATGAAATGAAGCCTTGATGAAGAATTGTTTCAAATGCTTTATTTGTTTCTTCTTCTGTTTTTTTTCCTTTTTCTCTCTTTCTATTTTCTTCCCCCCCCCTTTTGTTTTTTTTTGACACAAGGAATCATGACATTTTACTATAAGCATACTCCTTTTCTTCATGTACAATACTCAAATTTAATTCTACCAAGATGTACTCAAGTTTTTTAAGAACATATGCATGCACAACACTTGATGAATGGCTCAAAGGGGTTAACAAAGGGTATAAGTGCCGTGAGGGCTTGTGTTTGGGAAAAAGCATATTTAGAATTGAATGCCTCTATCATTCTCATTGCATTAAAACATGTCACACTTTGACTAAGAATTAGAACAAGTTCTAGAGGATGCATACCACATGAATAATCACTCAATATAGGAGTTCAGGCTCAAGGATATCCTTCCAACAAGGGTTCACATCCCCACTGTTCATTCATGAAGTTCCAATTAACATGCACTATTCACAAGACATTAGAACACTTATCATAAGAAGTAAAACTTTGGATGATGATTGAAGATGATCACGAGAGTCATTAACCAACATGCAAGAGTCCCAAGAGTTCTTGTAAAGTCTTAAAGAAAGTCATTTCCAAAAGCCAAGATTACAAAAATTTAAGGTGGGCATGGTTCCCTTGATTTAATGCATTAAGTTGAATTGAAGAGGCCAAGAAATTGCTTTGAAAATAATACAAGGGTAGCTTACAGGAATTTTCCACACAAAAAAATCACTCAGATGCAAAAATTACTCTTCATGTCGCTACATTTTGTAACTATGTCGCTACTGAAATTGTACAGAGAGCAAGCATGGGAATTAGAGGAATTATTGTCGTGATATATGTAGCTAGTGTCGCGACATGTGTGGCTCAGAAGTTAAAAGTTTTCAAAGCCTGACACTTAAGTATGCATAATCTCTTCAATATTCATTAAAGCTTAAAAATTCATCCAACATACAGCACTTCATCACCCAAAACAAGATTGATGATGAAAGATTGGACTTAAGAGATTTACAAAACAATGAACAGGCACATCACAAACACATCACAGGCCCCCCCACACTTAAACAATGCAGTGTCCTCAATGCAAAAAGATTGAAATGATGAAAGATCGGGAAGAAAAATCACAAGGGAATCAAGAAAGAAACAGGGTAACCCATCATTGGCATTCAGAAAGAATTACACAATATGAAAACCCAGCCATAAAAGTGAAGTTTAGAAATAAAACAAACTACAACCCAAAGCATAGTGAAAAACAGAAAGACATAAGATAAATCACTCATCCCTGCTTGCGCCACCCTGAGGGTCTGCCTCCTCTTCTCCCACTTCAGCATCGCCACCCTTTCCTGCAGGCTCACTGGGCCTTGTAGGTTCACCCAGCCCCGATGGAAAGAAAGAGGTCAAAGGAATAGAGCTCTACCAGAACACCTCTTCAAAACCTGTGGGAAGATCCACTTGGAGAGCTTTAGCCATTTGAAGCATGAGAGGATCCATGAACCTCTGTCGGCGGAATTCGTTAGCCATCATCTGCTGATTCATGGAGACAACCTGATTGGTCAAGATGGCTATCTGCTCACTGAGGGAACTGAGGGTGATACCAACCTCTCCCTCTTTAGCGGTCTCCGCAGGCTCAGCGGGTTCCTCCACCGATGGTCTTTTCCCTTTCTTCCGACTCCTACTTGATTCAGCGGTTTCAGGAGTAGGTCTCGGGGCTGTGAACATTTGAGTGGTAATGGGGGCCAGCGACAAATCTGCCTTCCTCTCAATAATCTTCTGGGCTCAGCAAATGTCGGTGATGAGGTAAGGAAAAACAAGCAAGGCACGGGCATTGTTACGACAGTGCAGCTTTTGATCTCGTGCTATCACATCTATATCAACTGGTTGGCCAGACATAAGAAGGTACAGGAGTAGGGCACCCTCAACAGGAATGTCAGAGATGTGGGCGAGCGGGCGAACATTGTAGGTCATGAAATTTAGCCAGACCTTTGCCTCCTCATTCGTATATTTCTGTTTGAAGAACTGCTTCTCATCCCTCCTAGTCCATCCAGCATTTTCCACGCCCATTATTGCAAAAGCCACATCCCAATGAACGAGGTCCAAGTTAATCATTAGGCACTGAAACTGACATCGCTCAACCACCGGCAACTTGTAGAACTGACGGATATTGTCAGCATCGATTGTAAACTCTTGGTTTCAGAAACTGATCATGAGCACCCTTATAGTGTAGGAATGCATGTTGAACTCCCGAACGACTGTCAAATTGGTGAGGGTTCTTTTCTTTAGGAGTTCCCCAAGCCCTAAGTCAATGGCTTCCTGATAGAATCAGAATTGGTGGGTCTCAGGGAAGTATCTCTCCTGCACCGCCCCCTGCTACTGAACTTCTTGACCGCCTTAGCCCTAGACAAGTAAACTGGTGGTTCCTCCTCTGAACCACTGTCAGTTCATAAATTCTTTGTGCACACCATCTTCCTCCCAACCAAAAAGAAAAGAAAAACAAACAAGGCAAACAATAAAAACCAAATGACAAGGCAGAACACATGACTAAGACTACCCTATGGAAGGAGCTAGCAGACCATTACTATACGATCATTGATGGAATGATTTAGTTTGAAAGAAAAATTGAAATTGGCTGTAGAAGAAAAACAGAGATCCCTTTTGAGCATACATGTCGCTACATTTATGGGTATACATCGCGACATAAAATGCATCGAGAGCTATTACAGGGGCTTATGTTGCGATGCACCTAATGAATGTCGCAACATGTAGCAAAAAAATTTTGAAAAGCATACGTTGAGCCAGCCACGCTCATGGGAATGTATAAGTTACACAGCCACTCAATATCAATTCAAAAGGAAGTTTGGAAAGTAGAATGCACTCAATGATCACAGTAATATTGATAAACAAAACCAAAACTCCTAAAATAAAACTAAAGAAATAAGAAATAAAACTAACCAAAATAACAAAGGGAAGGCAAGAGGAGGCTACCTTGAGGAAGTGAAGAGGAAGAATGGAGAAAACACAAACTGAGAAGAAGAGCAGGGGAATCACCCATGTTTGAGACTTGAGAAGGATGTAATGTGAATGGAATAAGGGGAGAGGAAGTATAAATAGAGGAGAAGAAAAATGTGGAAGGTTTCAATGGATGAATGCTGGAGGAGTGCAAGCGACCGTTGAGTGGGAGAGGAAAACGTGTAACGGCTGAAAGTGCAGTCGTGACGACTAAGGCAAGAATGGAGTGAAGGGTTGCGAGTTGTTGATATAAGGGGCTAGGGTTCTTATACAAGGTCTCATGTCATGACATAAACCAATTAATATTGCGACATATAGGGACAAATGTCACGACTAATTACAAATTATGTCGTGACATATTAAAGGAAAAGAGGATCATTAAGCACAAAATGTTGTGACTAAACGATAATATGTCGCAACGAAAATGGTACCGAGACCATTTTACTTGACAGCCCCAGTGAACACCCCTAACAAACTCCCAAAGCAGCCTGACTCACTAAATCGGCCCATCAAACCAGCAAATAGTCTATGAAATTCAATGCACAAATTCAATTCACGCACTACTCAAAGCAATTGTCACTGAGAAGCTCGTAGTCACATGCTAGGTTTAGAAAGCTTAGATGGGTAAACGAAATCATGCAATTGAGTGTGTTCTAGTGGAAGAATGCAATAAACACAACAAAGAAACATGGGGAGTTTATTAAACAAAATAAAGCAATAGAAAAGAAAACAAATTCCTATTCTACTGGTACATCCCTTTCAAAACTCAATTACTTTCACAACTGAAACAATATGGAAAATTAAGCGAAATATAAAAGAGAAAGGGAAGGGATGACCTGGTGTCAAGTTGGCTCAATTGGTTCTGAGTAGAGCTTGAGAAGATGGCCATTGCATTGGAAGGTCTTGCCCGAGGCCTCTTCTTGCAGCTCTATCTTTCCGAAGTCGTGCACTTTAAAAACTGTATATGGTCCATCTCAACTGGTCTTGAACTTTCCCTTTTTGAACATGAAGCGGGCTTGGTACCTGATCGCACGCGGACTGTCGCCTTCCGGTTCGATGCAAAATGGTTGCACAAAATTAATGCAGTATAGCGGCAACCAATCGTTCTTCTCGAGGAGCTGTTTATTGATGAACCTAGTCTAAATTGGTTATGAAAACCATGCTGAACTTGGGTATGAAAAAGGGGGGTTTGGTTTGTGAAAACAGTAGTGCAATAACAAAACAATGCAAAAAGTAAATCTTTTTGGTATTTTGGTTTAATGATGAATTGATTGAATTAAGTTGAAGATATGAGTAGATAGACCCTTAGTGATAGAAACTCAGCTTTCATTGCTCTCAAATTGATATGGAAGTTGAT
>QFDD01008107.1:0-13670 GCA_006871305.1 Vachellia collinsii | reverse complement strand
ATTAATTAAAGTTATTTTATTAGTTAAAATGACTCAAAATGTATGTACCAAGTATTTTATTGTATATAAATAATGAAAATATACTATACGACAATGCAGCTCATGAAATTGAAGGACATATAAGTAGTTTTACGAGTTTTTAATAGCTTCAAATACGAATTAGTACCCTATTTTGTTGTTAAATCATTAATTTATTGTAAATTGAGTGTCACTTTAAAATACAAAACGTAGACTATAGCAAGCAATTTATTGTGGTTAAAAAAATGATTAATTAAAATTATTTTATTAGTTAAAATAATTCAAAATGTATGTACCATGTATTTTATTGTATAAAAGTTATCAAAATATACTTTACGACATCGAAAATCAAGAAAATAAAGAACGTATAAGTAGTTTTAAGACTTTTTAATAGCTTAAAATACGAAATTAGAACCCTATTTTTTTGTTAAATCATTATTTTACTGTAAATTTATTGTCAGTTTAAAATACAAACAGTAGACTCTAGCAAGCAATTTATTGTCCTTAAAAAAATTGATCAATTAAAGTTATTTTATTAGTTAAAATGATTCAAAATGTATGTACCAAGTATTTTATTGTATAAAAGTTATCAAATTATACTATACGACAACGCAACTCATGAAAATAAAGAACGTATAAGTAGTTTTATGACTTTTCAATAGCTTAAAATACGAAATAAGTACCCTTTTTTTTTGTGAAATCATTTTTTTCTTTAAAAATTTAATGTCATCTTAAAATACAAACAGTAGACTATAGCAAGCAATTTATTTTGCTTAAAAAAATAGATTAATTAAAGTTTTTTTTTTAGTTAAAATGAGCCAAAATGTATCTACCAATTATTTTATTATATAAAAGTTACCAAAATATACTATACGACAATGCAACTCATTAAAATAAAGAACCTATAAGTAGTGTTATGACTTTTTGATAGCTTCAAAATGGAAATTAGTACTCTATTTTTTTGTTCAATCATTATTTCATTGTAAATTTAATGTCAATTTAAAATACAAACTGTAGGCTGTAGCAAGCAATTTATTGTGCTTAAAAAAATTGATTAATTAAAGTTATTTTATTAGTTAAAGTGACTCAAAATGTATGTACCAAGTATTTTATTGTATAAAAATAATGGGAATATACTATACGACAATGCAGCTCACGAAGATAAAGAACCTATAAGTAGTTTTATGAGTTTTTAATAACTTCAAATACGAATTAGTACTCTATTTTTTTGTTAAATCATTATTTTATAGTAAATTGAATGTCAATTTAAAATACAAAACGTAGACTATAGCAAGCAATTTGTTGTTCTTAAAAAAATGAAATATTTAAAGTTATTTTATTAGTTAAAATAATTCAAAATGTATGTACCAAGTATTTTATTGTATAAAAGTTATCAAAATATATTATACGACAATGCAACTCATGAAAATAAAGAACCTATAAGTGGTTTTATGAATTTTTAATAGCTTAAAATACGAAATTAGTACTCTATTTTTTTGTTAAATCATTATTTTATTGTAAATTTAATGTCAATGAAAAATACAAACTGTAGACTGTAGCAAGCAATTTATTGTGCTTAAAAAAATTGATTAATTAAAGTTATTTTAATAGTTAAAATGACTCAAAATGTATGTACCAAGTATTTTATTGTATAAAAATAATGAAAATATACTATACGACAATGCAGCTCATGAAATTAATGGACCTATAAGTTGTTTTATGAGTTTTTAATAGTTTCAAATACGAATTAGTACCCTATTTTTTTTTTAAATCATTATTTTTTTGTAAATTGAGTGTCAATTTAAAATTCAAAATGTAGACTATAGCAAGCAATTTATTGTGTTTTAAAAATTGATTAATTAAAGTTTTTTTATTAGTTAAAATAATTCAAAATGTATGTACCAAGTATTTTATTGTATAAAAGTTATCAATATATACTATACGACAGCGGAAATCATGAAAATAAAGAACGTATAAGTAGTTTTATGACTTTTTAATAGCTTAAAATACGAAATTAGTACCCTATTTTTTTGTTAAATTATTAATTTATTGTAAATTTAATGTCAGTTTAAAATACGAACAGTAGCCTTTAGCAAGCAATTTATTGTGCTTAAAAAATTGATTAATTGAACTTATTTTATTAGTTAAAATCACTCAAAATGTATGTACCAAGTATTTTATTGTATAAAAGTTATCAAAATATACTATACGACAACGCAACTCATCAAAATAAAGAACGTATAAATGGTTTTATGACTTTTTAATAGTTTAAAATATGAAATTAGTACTCTATTTTTTTGTTAAATCATTATTTTATTGTAAATTTAATGTCAATTTAAAATACAAACTGAAGATTGTAGCAAGCAATTTATTGTCCTTAAAAAAATTGATTAATTAATGTTATTGTATTAGTTAAAATGATTCAAAATGTATGTACCAAGTATTTTATTGTATAAAAGTTATCAAAATATACTATACGACAACGCAACTCATGAAAATAAAGAACGTATAAGTAGTTTTATGACTTTTTAATAGCTTAAAAACGAAATAAGTACCCTTTTTTGTTGTTAAATCATTATTTTCTTGAAAATTTAATGTCAGCTTAAAATACAAACAGTAGACTATAGCAAGCAATTTATTTTGCTTAAAAAAATAGATTAATTAAAGTTTTTTTATTTGTTAAAATGAGCCAAAATGTATCTACCAATTATTTTATTGTATAAAAGTTACCAAAATATACTATACGACAATGCAACTCATTAAAATAAAGAACCTATAAGTCGTTTTATGTCTTTTTGATAGCTTCAAAAATGAAATTAGTACTCTATTATTTTGTTCAATCATTATTTCATTGTAAATTTAATGTCAATTTAAAATACAAACTGTAGACTGTAGCAAGCAATTTATTGTGCTTAAAAAATTGATTAATTAAAGTTATTTTATTAGTTAAAGTGACTCAAAATGTATGTACCAAGTATTTTATTGTATAAAAATAATGGGAATATACTATACGACAATGCAGCTCACGAAGATAAAGAACCTATAAGTAGTTTTATGAGTTTTTAATAGCTTCAAATACGAATTAGTACCCTATTTTTTTTTAAATCATTATTTTTTTGTAAATTGAGTGTCAATTTAAAATTCAAAACGTAGACTATAGCAAGCAATTTATTGTGTGTAAAACATTGATTAATTAAAGTTTTTTTATTAGTTAAAATAATTCAAAATGTATGTACCAAGTATTTTATTGTATAAAAGTTATCAATATATACTATACGACAGCGGAAATCATGAAAATAAAGAACGTATAAGTAGTTTTATGACTTTTTAATAGCTTAAAATACGAAATTAGTACCCTATTTTTTTGTTAAATCATTATTTTATTGTAAATTTATTATCAGTTTAAAATACAAACAGTAGACTCTAGCAAGCAATTTATTGTGCTTAAAAAAATTGATTAATTAAAGTTATTTTATTAGTTAAAATGATTCAAAATGTATGTACCATGTTTTTTATTGTACAAAAGTTATCAAATTATACTATACGACAACGCAACTCATCAAAATAAAGAACCTATAAATGGTTTTATGACTTTTTAATAGCTTAAAATTTGAAATTAGTACTCTATTTTTTTGTTAAATCATTATTTTATTGTAAATTTAATGTCAATTTAAAATATAAGCTGAAGACTGTAGCAAGCAATTTATTGACCTATAAGTAGTTTTATGACCTTCTAACAGCTTAAAATATGAAATTAGTACACAATTTTTTTGTTAAATCATTATTTTCTTGTAAATTTAATGAAAATTTAAAATACAAACTTTATACTCTAGCAAGCAATTTATTTTACTTTCAAAAATAGATTAATTAAAGTTATTTTATTAGTTCAAATGAGTCAAAATGTATATACCAATTATTTTATTGTGTAAAAGTTATTAAAATATACTATACGACAACGCAACTCATCAAAATAAAGAACCTATAAGTAGTATTATGACTTTTTAATAGCTTCAAATATGAATTAGTACCCTATTTTTTTGTTAAATCCTTATTTTATTTTATATTGGATGTCAATTAAAAATACAAAACGTAGACTACAGCTAGCAATTTATTGTGCTTGAAGAAATTGATTAATTAATGTTATTTTATTAGTTAAAATGACTCAAAATGTATATACCAATTATTTTATTGTATAAAAGTTACCAAAATATACCATATGACAATGCAACTCATGAAAATAAAGAACCTATAAATAGTTTTATGACTTTTTAATAGCTTCAAAAACGAAATTGGTACACTATTTTTGTGTTAAATCATTCTTTTATTGCAAAATTAATGTCAATTTAAAATACAAAACGTAGACTATAGCAAGCAATTTATTGTGCTTAAAAAAATTGATTAATTAAAGTTATTTTATTAGTTAAAATGACTCAAAATGTATGTACCAAGTATTTTATTGTATAAAAGTTATTAAAATATACAATACGACAATGCAACTCATCAAAATAAAGAACCTATTAGTTGTTTTATGACTTTTTAATAGCTTCAAATATGAATTAGTACCCTATTTTTTTTGTTAAATCATTATTTTATTTTAAATTGAATGTCAATTTACAATACAAAACATAGACTACAGCTAGCAATTTATTGTGCTTGAAGAAATTAATTAATTCAAGTTATTTTATTAGTTAAAATGACTCAAAATGTATGTATCAAGTATTTTATTGTATAAAAACAATGAAAATATCCTATACGGCAATGCAACTCATGAAAATAAAGAACCTATAAGTAGTTTTATGACTTTTTGATAGCTTGAAATACGAAATTAGTACCCAATTTTTGTGTTAAATCATTATTTTTTTGTAAATTTAATGTCACTTTAAAATACAAAACGTAGACTATAGCAAGCAATTTATTGTGCTTAAAAAAATAGATTAATTAAAGTTATTTTATTAGTTAAAATGATTCAAAATGTATGTACAAAGTATATTATTGTATAAAATTTATCAAAATATACTATACGACAATGCAATTCATAAAAATAAAGAAACTATAAGTAGTTTTAGGACTTTTTAATAGCTTCAAATAAGAATTAGTACCCTATCTTTTTGTTAAATCATTATCTTATTGTAAATTTAATGTCAATTTAAAATACAAAAACGTAGACTATAGCAAGCAATTTATTGTGCTTAAAAAAATATATTAGTTAAAGTTATTTTATTAGTTAAAATGATTCAAAATGTATGTACCAAGTATTTTATTGCAAAGAAGTTATCAAAATAAACTCTACGACAATGCAACACATCAAAATAAAGAACGTATAAGTTGTTTTATGAATTTTTAATTTCTTAAAATAAGTAATAACTACTCTATTATTTTGTTAAATAATTATTTTATTCTAAATTTAATGTCAGTTTAAAATACAAACAGTAGACTATAGTAAACAATTTATTTTGCTTAAAAAAATAAAATAATTAAAGTTCTTTTATTAGTTAAAATGATTCAAAACGTATGTACCAAGTATTTTATTGTATAAAAGTTATGAAAATAAACTATACGACAACGCAACTCATGAAAATAAAGAACCTACTAGTAGTTTTATGACTTTTTAAAATATCTAAAATACGAAATTAGCACCCTATTTGTTTGTTAAATCATTATTTTCTTGTAAATTTAATGTCAATTTAAAATACAAACTGTAGACTAGAGCAAGCAACTTATTTTGCTTGAAAAATAGATTAATTGAAGTTATTTTATTAGTTAAAATGAGTCAAAATGTATATACCAATTATTTTATTGTATAAATGTTACCAAAATATAGTATACGACAATGCAACTCATTAAAGTAAAGAACCTATAAGTAATTTTAGGACTTTTTAATAGCTTCAAAAATGAAATTAGTACTCTATTTTTTTGTTCAATCATTTTTTTATTGTAAATTTAATGTCAATTTAAAGTATAAAATGTAGACTATAGCAAGCAATTTATTGCGTTTAAAAAAATTGATTAATTAAAGTTATTTTATTAGTTAAAATGACTCAAAATGTATGTACCACTTATTTTATTGTATAAAAGTTATCAAAATATACTATACGACAATGCAACTCATGAAAATAAAGAACCTATAAGTAGTTTTATGACTTTTTAAAAGCTTCAAATACGAATTAGTACCTTATTTTTTTGTTAAATCATTATTTTATTTTAAATTGAATGTCAATTTAAAATACAAAACGTAGACTACAGCTAGCAATTTATTGTGCTTGAAGAAATTGATTAATTCAAGTTATTTTATTAGTTAAAATTACTCAAAATGTATGTATCAAGTATTTTATTGTATAAAAATAATGAAAATATCCTATACGACAATGCAACTCATGAAAATAAAGAACCTATAAGTAGTTTTATGACTTTTTAATAGCTTCAAATACGAAATTAGTACCCTATTTTTGTGTTAAATCATTATTTTCTTAAATTTAATGTCACTTTAAAATACAAAACGTAGACTATAGCAAGCAATTTATTGTGCTTAAAAAAATAGATTAATTAAAGTTATTTTATTAGTTAAAATGATTCAAAATGTATGTACCAAGTATATTATTGTGTAAAATTTATCAAAATATACTATACGACAATGCAAGTCATGAAAATAAAGAAACTATAAGTAGTTTTATGACTTTTTAATAGCTTCAAATACGAATTAGTACCCTATTTTTTTGTTAAATCATTATCTTATTGTAAATTTAATGTTAATTTAAAATACAAAAACGTAGGTTATAGCAAGCAATTTATTGTGCTTAAAAAAATATATTAGTTAAAGTTATTTTATTAGTTAAAATGATTCAAAATGTATGTACCAAGTATTTTATTGCATACAAGTTATCAAAATAAACTCTACGACAACGCAACTCATGAAAATAAAGAACCTACAAGTAGTTTTATTACTTTTTAAAAAATTTAAAATAAGAAATTAGCACCCTATTTGTTTGTTAAATCATTATATTCTTGTAAATTAATGTGAATTTCAAATACAAAACGTAGACTATAGCAAGCAATTTATTGTGCTTAAAAAAATAGATTAATTAAAGCTATTTTATTAGTTAAAATGATTCAAAATGTATGTACCAAGTATTTTATTGTACAAAATTTATCAAAATATACTATACGACAATGCACCTCATGCAAATGAAGAAACTATAAGTAGTTTTATGACTTTTTAATTGCTTCAAATACGAAATTAATACCGTATTTTTTTGTTAAATCAATATTTTATTGTAAATTGAATGTCAATTTAAAATAGAAAAGGTAAACCATAGCAAGCAATTTATTGTGGTTAAAAAAATATATTAATTAAAGTTATTTTATTAGTTAAAATCACTCAAAATGTATGTACCAAGTATTTTATTGGATAAAAGTTATCAAAATATACTATACGACAATGCAACTCATGAAAATAAAGAACGTATAAGTTGTTTTATGAATTTTTAATTTCTTAAAATAAGAAATAACTACTCTATTTTTTTGTTAAATTATTATTTTATTAGTTAAAATGATTCAAAATGTATGTACCAAGTATTTTGTTGTATAAAAGTTATCAAAATATACTATACAACAATGCAACTCATGAAAATAAAGAACCTATAAATAGTTTTATGACTTTTTAATAGGTTAAAATACGAAATTAGTACCCTATTTTGTTGTTAAATCATTATTTCATTGTAAATTTTATGTCAATTTAAAATACAAACTGTAGACTATAGCAAGCAACATATTTCGCTTAAAAAATAGAATAATTAAAGTTATTTTATTAGTTAAAATGAGTCAAAATGTATATACCAATTATTTTATTGTATAAAAGTTACCAAAATATACTATACGACAATGCAACTAACGAAAATAAAGAACCTATAAGTTGTTTCATGACTTTTTAATAGCTTCAAAAACGAAATTAGTACCCTATTTTTGTGTTAAATCATTATTTTATTGTAAATTTAATGTCAATTTAAAGTATAAAATGTAAACTATAGCAAGCAATTTATTGCGGTTAAAAAAATTGATTAAATAAAGTTATTTTATTAGTTAAAATGACGCCAAATGTATGTACCACTTATTTTATTGTATATACGACAATGCAACTTATGAAAATAAAGAAGCTAGAAGTAGTTTTATAACTTTTTAATAGCTTAAAATAAGAAAGTAGCTCCCGATTTTTTGTTAAATCTTTATTTTCTTGTAAATTTAATTTCAAATTAAAATAGAAAACGTAGACTATAGCAAGCAATTTATTGTGCTTAAAAAAATAGATTAATTAAAGATTTTTTATTAGTTAAAATGACTCACAATATATGTACCAAGTATTTTATTGTATAAAATTTATCAAAATATACTATACGACAATGCAACTCATGAAATAAAGAACCTTTATGTAGTTTTATGACTCTTTAATTTCTTAAAATACGAAATTAGCACCCTATTTTTTTGTTATATCAATATTTTATTGTAAATTTAATGTCAATTTAAAACACAAAACGTAGACTATAGCAAGCAATTTATTGTGCTTAAGAAAATTGATTAATTAAAGTTATTTTATTAGTTTAAATGACTGAAAATGTATGTACCAAGTATTTTATTGTATAAAAATAATGAAAATATACTATACGACAATGCAACTCATGAAAATAAAGAACCTATAAGTAGTTTTATGACTTTTTAATAGCTTCAAATACGAAATTAGTACCCAATTTTTTTTTGTTAAATCATTATTTTATTGTAAATTTAATGTCAATTTAAAATACAAAACGTTGACTATAGCAAGAAATTTATTTTGCGTAAAAAAATAGATTAAATAAAGTTATTTTATTAGTTAAATTGATTCAAAATGTATGTACCAAGTTTTTTATTGTATAAAAGTTAACAAAATATACTATACGACAATGCAACTCATGAAAATAAAGAACCTATAAGTAGTTTTTTGACTTTTTAATTGCTTAAAATACGAAATTCGTACCCTATTTTTTTTGTTAAATCATTATTTTCTTGCAAATTTAATGTCAATTTAAAATAGAAAAACGTAGACTATAGCAAGCAAATTATTGTGCTTAAAAAAATATATTCATTAAAGTTATTTTATTAGTTAAAATGATTCAAAATGTATGTACCAAGTATTTTATTTTATAAAATTTATCAAAATATACTAGACAACAATGCAACTCATGAAAATAAAGAACCTATAAGTAGTTTTATGACTTTTTAATAGCTTCAAATACGAATTAGTACCCTATTTTTTTGTTAAATCATTATATTTTTGTAAATTGAATTTCAATTTAAAATACAAAACGTAGACTATAGCAAGCAATTTATTGTGATTAAAAAGTTGATTAATTAAAGTTATTTTATTAGTTAAAATGACTCAAAATGTATGTACCAAGTATTTTATTGTATAAAAATAATGAAAATATACTATACGACAATGCAATACATGAAAATAAAGAACCTATTGGTAGTTTTATGACTTTTTATTAGCTTAAAATAAGAAATTAGTACCCTTTTTTTTCTTAAATCATAATTTTATTGTAAATTGAATGTCAATTTAAAATACAAACTGTAGACTATCGCGAGCAATAAATTTTTGTTAAAAAAATAGATTAATTTAAGTTATTTTATTAGTTAAAATGACTGAAAATGTTTGTACCAAGTATTTTGTTCTATAAAAATAATGAAAATATACTATACGACAATGAAACTCATGAAAAATAAAGAACCTATAAGTAGTTTTATGACTTTTTTGTAGCTTTAAATACGAAATTAGTACCCTATTTTTTTGTTAAATCATTATTTTCTTGCAAATTCAATGTCAATTTAAAATACAATACGTAGACTATAGCAAGAAATTTATTGTGCTTAAAAAAATAGATTAACTAAAGTTATTGTATTAGTTAAATTGATTCAAAATGTATGTACCAACCATTTTATTGTATAAAAGTTATCAAAATATACTATACGACAATGCAACACATGAAAATAAAGAACCTAAAAGTAGTTTTATGACTTTTTAATAGGTTAAATACGAAATTAGCACCCTATCTTTTTGTTAAGCCATTATTTTATTGTCAATTTTATGTCAATTTAAAATATAGAACTGTAGACTATAGCAAGCAATTTATTTCGCTTAAAAAAATAGATTAATTAAAGTTATTTATTAGTTAAAATGATTCAAAATGTATGTACCAAGTATTTTATTGCATAAAAGTTATCAAAATATACTATATCACAATGCAACTCATGAAAATAAAGAACCTATAAGTAGTTTTATCACTTTTTAATAGCTTCAAATACGACATTAGTACCCTATTTTTGTGTTAAATCATTATTTTATTGTAAATTTAATGTCACTTTAAAATACAAAACGTAGACTAGAGCAAGCAATTATTGTGCTTAAAAAATAGATTAATTAAGGTTATTTTATTAGTTAAAATGACTCAAAATGTATGTACCAAGTATTTTATTCAATAAAAGTTATCAAAATATACTATACGACAATGCTGCTCATGAAAATAAAGAACCTATAAGTAGTTTTATGACTTTTTAATTGCTTAAAATACGAAGTTAGGACCCTATTTTTTTTTAAATCATTATTTTATTGGAAATTTAATGTCAATTTAAAATAGAAAAGTTAGACTATAGCAAGCAATTTATTGTGCTCAAAAAAATAGATTAACTAAAGATATTTTGTTAGTTGAAATGACTCACAATGTATGTACCAAGTATTTTATTGTATAAAAGTTATCAAAATATACTATACGACAATGCAACTCATGAAAATAAAGAACCTATAAGTCATTTTATGACTTTTTAATAGCTTCAAATACGTAATTAGTACCCTATTTGTTTTGTTAAATCATTATTTTCTTGTAAATGTAATGTCAATTTACAATACAAAACGTAGACTATAGCAAGCAATTTACTGTGCTTCAATAAATTGATTAATTAAAGTTGTTTTATTAGTTGAAATGATTCAAAATGTATTTACCAAGTATTTTATTGTATAAAATTTATCAAAATATACTATACGACAATGCAACTCATGAAAATAAAGAACCTATAAGTAGTTTTATAACATTTTAATAGCTTGAAATCCGAAATTAGCACCCTATTTTTGTGTTAAATCATTATTTAATTGTAAATTTAATGTACTTTAAACTACAAAACATAGACTATAGCAAGCAATTTCTTGTACTTAAAAAAATTGACTAATTACACATATTTTATTAGTTAAAATGATTCAAAATGTATGTTCCAAGTATTTTAGTGTATAAAATTTATCAAAATATACTATACGACAATACAACTCATGAAAATAAGGAACATATAAGTAGTTTTATCACTTTCTAATAGCTTTAAATACGAATTAGTACCCTATTTTTTTGTTAAATCATTATTTTATTGTAAATTGAATGTCAATTTCAAATACAAAACGTAGACTATAGCAAGACATTTATTGTGCTTAAAACAATTGATTAATTAAGGTTATTTTATTAGTTAAAATGACTGAAAATGTATGTACCAAGTATTTTATTGTATAAAAATAATGAAAATATACTATACGACAATGCAACTCATGAAAATAAAGAACCTATAAGTAGTTTTATTACTTTTTAATAGCTTCAAATACGAAATTAGTACCCTATTTTTTTGTTAAATCATTATTTTCTTGTAAATTTAATGTCAATTTAAAATACAAAACGTAGACTATAGCAAGACATTTATTGTGCTTAAAAAAATAGATTAACTAAAGTTATTTTATTAGTTAAATTGATTCAAAATGTATGTACCAAGTTTTTTATTGTATAAAAGTTATCAAAATATACTATACGACAATGCAACTCATGAAAATAAAGAACCTATAAGTAGTTTTATGACTTTTTAATTGCTTAAAATACGAAATTCGTACCCTTTTTTTTTGTTAAATCATTATTTTATTGTAAATTTAATGTCAATTTAAAATGCAAAAACGTAGACTATAGCAAGCAATTTATTGTGCTTAAAAAAATATATTCATTAAAGTTATTTTATTAGTTAAAATGATTCAAAATGCCTGTACCAAGTATTTTATTCTATAAAAATAATGAAAATATACTATACGACAATGCAACACATGAAAATGAAGAACCTAGAAGTAGTTTTATGACTTTTTATTAGCTTTAAATACAAAATTAGCACCCTATTTTTTTTTGTTAAATCATTGTTTTATTGTAAATTTTATGTCAATTTAAAATACAAACTGTAGACTATAGCAAGCAATTTATTTTGCTTAAAAAAATAGATTAATTAAAGTTATTTTATTAGTTTAAATGATTCAAAATGTATGAACCAAGTATTTTGATGAATAAATGTTATCAAAATATACTATACGACAATGCAACTCATGAAAATAACGAAACTATAAGTAGTTTTATGACATTTTAGTAGCTTGAAATCCGAAATTAGTACCCTATTTTTGTGTTAAATCATTATTTAATTGTAAATTTAATGTCACTCTAAAATACAAAACGTAGACTCTAGGAAGCAATTTGTTGTGATTAAAAAAATTGATTAATTAAAGTTATTTTATGAGTTAAAATGATTGAAAATGTATGTACCAGGTATTTTATTGTATAAAAATAATGAAAATATACTATACAACAATGCAACTCATGAAAATAAAGAACCTATAAGTAGTTTTATGACTTTTTAATAGTTTCAAATACGAAATGAGTACCCTATTTTTTTGTTAAATCATTATTTTACTGTAAATTTAATGTCAATTTAAAATACAAATCGTAGACTATAGCAATCACTTTATTGAGCTTAAAAAAATTGAATAATTATAGTTATTTTATTTGTTAAAATGACTCAAACTGTATGTACCAAATATTTTATTTTATAAAAATAATGAAAATATCCTATACTACAATGCAACTCATGAAAATAAAGATCCTATAAGTAGTTTTATGATTTTTTAATAGCTTCTAATATGAAATTAGTAGCCTATTTTTGTGTTAAATCATTAGTTTATTGTAAATTTAATGTCAATTTAAAATAGAAAACGTAGACTATAGCAAGCAATTTATTGTGCTTCTAAAATTGATTAATTGACGTTATTTTATTAGTTAAAATGACTCAAAATGTATGTACCAAGTTTTTTATTGTATAAAATTTATCAAAATATACTATACGAAAATGCAACTAATGAAAATAAAGAACCTATAAGTAGTTTTATGACTTTTTAAGATCTTTAACTATGAAATTAGTACCCTATTTTCGTGTTAAATCATTATTTTATTATAAATTTAATGTCACTTTAAAGTACAAAACGTAGACTATAGCAAGCAATTTATTGTGCTTAAAAAAATTGATTAATTAGACTTATTTTATTAATTAAAATGATTCAAAATGTATCTACCAAGTATTTTATTGTATAAAATTTATGAAAATATACTATACGACAATGCAACTCATGAAAATTAAGAACATATAAGTAGTTTTATGACTTTTTAATAGTTTCAAAAACGAATTAGAAAGCTATTTTTTTGTTAAATTATTATTTTATTGTAAATTGAAATTCAATTTCAAATACAAAACGTAGACTACAGCAAGCAATTTATTGTGCTTAAAAA
>QFDD01008106.1:0-12015 GCA_006871305.1 Vachellia collinsii | reverse complement strand
CTAGAATTTCCACTTTGAAACATGTCAGGATTCGCCAAATGAATTCTACAATATGACGCACACAACTTCTTTGCCTGTTTCACCACGGATTCCATCTCACCCCTCAAACTTTTATCTTTCATGTTTGCAATTTTCTTACCCTCGTCGTGTGCTCGTTGATAGCAACTGATTAAGTACTGAAAAGGCGATTCGACAGAAGAGAAATTCCCAGAAAGCCGATCAATCAGAACCCGTTCCATCAAGTCCCGTGAAAGCCTCAATTCGTTGCCCTCGCTAAGAATCTCAGCTGCTGTCAATTCCAAGTAAATGACTCTAGGATCGTTTCCCATGGCATCAGTAAGGGAAACGAGAAAAATTTTCCTGAGGATTATATCCTCAACTTCTTGAGGAGTCCTCTGGGGTTTTGCGGCCGCCATATCGTGACCCAAAGGAATCGTCTTCTGTTTCTACAATTTCTTCACCGGCTCTCACTCAAAAACAATAATCAAGAAATGAAAAGGCTAACAATAAAAAGAACTAATAAGATTGAATAACATAAAATTCCGGTATTGAATAAGATTCAAAGTAAGGGGACGAATTGAACTTGGATGCAAGAAGCGGATGACCAGAACCTTAACTTGTTAGATGGAGAAGAACAGGAACTCCCCCAAGATTAACAAAGAATGTTTGCTTCATCAAATTCCTTTCCCATTACAATTACCAAAAGCCAATCTGTTAGAAATGGAGGATAACTTGAACTTGGTCAGTAAAAATATTTGATATCCTGATTCCTGAATCAGCAATTAACTGCGAGAAGGGTCTGGATTTTTTTTTTCAAAAGAAAAAAATAAATCAGTCTAATTGAAGATTATTATATGTGAGCCACTTTAAAAATCTTGTTTGGTAAGGCAAATTTCCCTCCAAGAAATGTACACTCTCACATGATACATTTTTATATTTAAAAAAAAAAGAGATGAATGATGTAACACTCTATAAATATATTAGTATTTCTCGTATCCTTCCATCTCGTATTATAAAATAGTTAAAATGAATCTTAATATCAATGATAGGTGGAAATTAGAAAGAAAGAGTTATAAATGGGATGTGTTGTATTATATAGTTGGATGGTAAAATTTAAATATTTTGAGAATTGTCATTCACACTAAGCATGTCTCTTAATTTTTTTTTTAAATATGGGATTGAGTTTAAACCTTTTGTTATTTAAAAGAAAAAAGATAAAATTTGAATGATCGAAGTTCATGATTATTTGTTGAAAATTCATATTACTATTTATGTTATTATGTAATCGTTATAATAATATATTATATTCGTGATTGGACTAGAAGCATTTTATGGTAAGTGTGCTTGTTATTCAACATGAAAATTCTTTAAAATAATAAATTTATAAAAATGTTTATGTAGGAATAATTTTAATTACTTTGCTGAGAGAAATTTTCTTTTAAAAAAAAATCGCATGTCATTTTATGCAAGTAATTAACCCACAACTCTAACTATGGAAAAAAAGTCTTTGAGGATTTGTCTAGAATAGGTCGCACATATTATCTATATTAAAAATCTTTTTTTAAAAAAAATGTCCGTACAATTAACATGCTGATTTCCGAGTACATTGATGTTTTGGTAAATTCTAATAGGTAGAATGGGCAATTATTCCTATTGTAAGGTCCAAGTTTAACTAGAATCATTGGGAATGACAAAATTGAGATCATTTTAATTGGGATATATTTTGTGGCTATTTTTACATGTAATTACAAAGACCCTAAGATATTCATTGAAAACAATAAATATGCAGTAATTTTTTTATTTACAGGGGCAAACACAACAGCATTAGATTATGAGTATGATAAACCTATAATCTTGGAAGCATGGCTTATTGTATAGTTAGGACAATTTTTCAAATGGAAAGTATATACCTTGATTATCATTGAAGTAAGAGGAATATTTCCTACATTTGAAAATAACAACGGTTAAAAATGTTTTCATACTCATACAATAAAGTTTATTGTTAATGATACATTGTTTTTCTTTAATTTCACTTTTCGAGAATTAATTCAAAGAAATTAAAAGATTTATTAAATTAATTATTTATAATAAATATATATTGATTTTTTTAAAATACTCTCTTTTACATCATGATAATACTTTGCAAAAACATTATAAATTTAGAAGATAGAATGAATTGAAATATTGTATTTAAAACCAAATCAAATTATCAATAAGCTTTTATATTAACAAGTCAAAGTGGTATAATTTGAAAATTCTCACGTGTTAGAATTTTTGGCCAAGAGATTGTAATTAACTTCAAACAGCTTAGAGTGATAAATGAGAAAAGAACTTGTGCATTAAAATTTCCTCAACATCACCTTCCGTGAATTATTATATGGCTACTGATATACTAAATACCAAAATTGCTTTCTTCTTTTGCCTTATGCCAATTAAAACTTTGACGATAAGACAGTTACAGGAATCAGTGTCCTGCTGATTGGTAACACAGCAAGCAACAATTGCTGAAACATAATTTTGCAGGGAAAAGAAAAATAGATTATTGCATTTAAGGAGCAAAACTGGAACTTTGCAAAATATCATCTTTGCATAGACCTGTGTAAAGTATTCAAGGATATTCATCTCCAGAATCCTCATCATTAGGGGGAGTTGCCGAGTGTTTCGTGTTGGCAGGGCCAAGCAAAAGGATATTCAATGAGAATTGAAAATAAAATGAAAAATTTTGGAATCAGTTAGTAAAAACTTCATACACAAGCAACAGCGTTCTTTAACCATGAATAGACTATAATTTTCGACTAACTAGCAGCCATATCTATTTCTAATATTCTTTTTAGCAATTTCTACTTTTTGTATCCTACTCGTGTCAGCTTTAGTTGCTTTCTTGTTCAATTTAAGGAAATCTAGGAATTGATAAACTTTTCTCTAATTGCATTTTGTTACGTTGCAGTTCCCTAAGCAATCAAGTGGCCAGAAATAGTAGGGAAGAACTTCCAAATTTCTAAGAACAAATTTTAAGAGTGGCATGTGATTAATAATAAAGAACAAGTCAAAGCATTACTTACTTGAACTGGTTTGTCAAAATAATGGTCCAGACAAGATTTTTGGCATATTGCCGGATCCTCAGTGTCCATTTGGACTACAAGATGAGGTTCCTCTAATTTTGATTCGTTTCCATCCTCTCCTTTCACATAAGAGATATAATAGCGATTACTGTAGTTTTGCTGATATCCTTTCTTAATTTGTCTGCAGCTGCTCCAAGTAATCTCCACTGACGGACAGTAGGCTTGATTAGGAACCTATAAGCAAATAGGAATGTAAGTAGAGAAATATCACTTGCTTCGTAACAAAATATATCTCATTCACTTATATTTTAACCACTGAATTAGGAAGGGGAATTCAAAATACATAAAACAGTCAATATGCGAATTCTGTTTTCATATCATATCATGCTCATATGGGGAATTCAAACAACCTTTGAAGTTTGGCTTCTTATTAACTTCATGTAATTTGGTTATGAAATATAAACAAACTTGTGCTGATAAATGAAAGATATGTTAGTCTTCGTTCTGTTTATGTTTAGATTAATTCAGCATCCGCATTTCATTGTAGGCATGTATCAATGGTTCTTTTAATAAACAGAAATATTGAACTCTAGCAGGTCTTGTAATTCAATCCTGGCCTTTAAACTGAAATAAACAGACCTTCTGCATCTCTAAGATCACAAAATAGACTGCTTCAACATTAAGCGTATCATAAGCCGGATTCGCCGCAATTCTCTGCTACATGGTTGAAGCATTCTCACATTGATTGGCTCATTACCAAAGCCTCTAGGAACAGATAATGTACTTTCCCAGTACCCTACATAACGACGTTGGCTTGGTATTGATACCTGTTCCAACACAAAATATTGTGGTTAATTTCTTTTTGTTGTTGTTAATTTAAATTTATTCTCTTTGATATGAAAGAATAAAAAATTCAATAAGAAAAAAATGAAAGAAAGAACAAAGAGCAGTAAATGGGAAACATGGCACCTTCACATAGTAAATAAACAAAGTAATGATAACAGGCTGCTTATGTACTGAGAAAATGTATAAAACCATTTGTTTCTAAAATACTGCAACAATATGCTAAAGGAAATACCAACACATTATAATACCATGTTTGTGGGTCAAAACGAGGAGAGAATAAATGTTCGACTTCTTTTAGGGGAACATCAAGAGAAGAATCCTTGTACATTGGAATTACATCCATACGCCTGCTTTTTATAAATAAAGGTTTTGTGGCCCAAATATAATTAATGACATGGTTCATTAACAATATGTTCATTCCTTGCAAATTCTAATTAATCTACAAGGTCCCGTTTGCTTCAACTCCTCGGATTCCTATGAATATCCGTTCCGTGTTAATCATCATATATTGCAATACAAAACATTTTTTATGATTTTATTCCAATAAGATCATGTTTGGTTGACCATAACCATGGAACCAGCTTCTCCCATGATAAACATCATTCCTTAAAAATTAGGAATCTAGATTCATGACCTTTACATGTCAATCCGTATTCCTAGCTCTCTGTTACCTCATATTCCTCCTCCTACAAAAATCTATCTTTGATCATTATCACTTTATTCCATTTTATTCTATATCACCCCATTCTATTCCATTCCTATCCTTTCCAAATTCCAACAACCAAACAGGCCATAAGTAAGTTCTGCATTTTCACTAATCAAGGTTGACAATCATGGAATTTTAATGTCATCACATATCACAGCCTTATTAGTTTACCATTCATCAAGTTATCATTATTTTATAAGCTATATGAAGTGATATTATTCAAACTTGTGGGTTGCTGAAACCTTTGACAAGTGAACATTTCAAATTGTTGGAATTATACCTAACATGACTTACTCCTTCGTTATTGGTTGTCCGTCTATCAGCATACAATTGAAGAGCCTCATCTGATGACATACCGCTATAAACCAGGTATGAAGATACCATCAACCCAGTTCTACCCTTCCCCGCCTGCATAATTGAAGTCATTTGGATAAAAACAAGATGCCGCTAGTGAAACAAAAATAAATAAACTTGTTGAGAACCTGTTCTGTACACAATGTGAGCATTTGAATAATTCTAGTACAGGGATGATTCTCAAACGTTTTTTACCATAGTTCGTTAGTAAGATTGCACAAATGCATGCTCTGGACACAGTTTTAGACATGCATCAAAATAGTTGAACTGTATATTTATCTTTTCATATAATTTGAGCTGAGCTTAAGTCATCATCAAAAGTACACACCGCAGGACTCTAAGGCAATCAGTAACATGGCAGGGAAAAGTTGTCCATAAAGAACATGTTAAAGCATCATTCCAGAGAGTAGAATATCAATTTCTTAAGCTGTTCAACTAGCTCTTGTATCTATTCTGGATTCAGACAAATAAAAATAAATCTCTGGATTCCACTAAGATGACTTGATTGCTAATAATCTTAGTTATATATCTGTCCGGGAACGAAATAAAAAATGTTAAATTGAAGAACCAATATAAGAAGCTGTCAGACATAATACATTAAAAAAATATCAAGATTCTAATTGTAAGTGTGAAATCTCATACCATGCAATGAATGACAGCAATATTTTTTGGGTCACTTGATAACCACGAATGCACACTTTCACAGAATTTCTTGATCATTTCAAAAGGTGGTACATGGTTGTCATCAAAGGGATATGCTTCCACTCGACCATAAAAGCGCATTGGATCATAATTCTCTTCTATACATAGATTATATATCTGAAACATAAAAGAAATACACTATTCAAACATGCTCAACATTGTATGGAGGGATAATACGATAATATTTTACATTACATACGATCAATTGTTAAAGACGGGCACCTTATGGTGCTCATGATGTCTCATATCCAGCACAGATTTGACCTGCCAGAGAGGATTTCTATGCACTGCTCGCATGCGTTCAGCAGGAAATGACATTGCTAATAATCGATCTGTGATATACGACATGTCAAGATCATACCCAGCAATGAGCATTCTCCGCCGCTTCTTGGATACCAAATTACCAATATATAAAGTTTTTGTGAGGTAATTGATCAAGTGATGATGTAAACTCAGTTTTTAAATTTTGGGTGGCCCCTGCTTTGTAAGTTTCAACCCCATATCATATAAGGCTATGTTTAGTTTAGTGGAGGGATGGATAGGAGAGAAAGGCAAGGGATGGAAAAGTTTAATATTATTATATTAAAAAGGGAGGTGATGGAATGAGTTTTATGTTTGGTTCAAAAAGGGAAGGGAATGAATATAATGATTAATTTACTATTATATTTTTATATTAGTTTATATTTTTCTTACTTCTATGCTAAGTAAATTAATTTACAATTTATTTTAAATTATATAATTTATCAAAATCCAACTTCAAATTAATTTACAAAGTTCAAACTTGCAACCTGCAACACAATCCATTTCTGAAGCAAAATCCGCAGTCGACCAGTGGTCAAGCACCAGAAGTCACCAATGATGTTGTCAGATAATCAAAATAGCATTCCAGTTTTTTGTTTACTTTCACCTTTTCAGACGCCACATACAGATTCTTTTTCTTTCTCTTCTCTTTTTCTCTGTTGCTTACAGATCCCATACACCCATTCTCTTTGCTTCCAGTTTCTGGCACCTTGGACAACAATGGCGGCGATCTCAATCCATCAATTCGCTCCATGTATCACTTGCCATGCTTGGAGTCCTGACAAATCTAGTAATACATCACTCCCATCATCTTTTCGCTTTTGATTTCCCTGTTGAGAAAGTGTGCCTGTTGTGCTGCTTTGTGATCATGCTTTCAAGCCATGGAATTGCATTTATTTGTTTTGATGATTTTGGGATAGTTGCTTTGGATGAATAGATGTGGTTATTTCCGTGGGAAGTTTTGTACCGAAGTTCTTTCCCCTTTGATTTCTTAAAGTCAAGTTCAAGTCAAAATTGCAATTTCTCTTCAATGATATATGAAATTTGGATTTGGATTGAGGAAGAGTAGAGGAACGAAGTCGAACTCACAGTGAAGCTACAATGATAGTGAAGCTTTGGAGGTCGCCGAACACATAGTGAAGCATATCTGAAGACTGGAAAAATGAAGACAAGTGTGAGAAAGCGTGAGAAGTTGAGCTAGGCATCATGGAATATGATAAAATATCCGAGGGGATCTTAATCATGATATTTCACGTCCTTTTGAAAAATCTCATTTTAGAGGGATTTAAAAATAAGGGAAGGGATTGGGGAGCCAAATTTTAATTCCCCTCCCCTCCAATTTTTCATACCAAATGGGGGGAGGGGGTCATTTTGCCTTCCCTTCCATCCCCTTCCCCCCAACCAAACAAAGCCTTAAAACATATGATCCAAGTTTTAAATAATACAATTTAAACATATATAATACATTTCATAAAATTGAATTCAAATATTACAATTTAAACTTAATATATACCATAAGTCAAATGATCAACAATTATCAAATATTAATTAAATTTACATTATGATTAGAAGTTGTTCACATATTTTTTATTAATAAATTTTATTTTAGTTTTTGAAAACAGGGGTTAGTGGGCCCAACTTGCAGGTTGGTGGGTTAGTCCGCCATAGGTCAGATTAAGTCGAATCACTTTGTATCTAATCCAACCGCCTACTTCTTTGGCAGGTTGGCCCGCATGCTCAACTTATATCACTAGCTCAACTCATAAGCATATAAAATCCACATCAACTAACCAAAAATGCATTCTTAGGGGAGGAATGCATTTTGGAAAATCTTGAGATGTTTGGCAATGCATTCTGGGCAAAAAGAAGAAGAAAAACTTTTACGCAAGCCGAGGCAAAATTTCTTTAACATACTTATCTCGGATTGCGTACAATTACTTTCTAAAAGTTAATCTCAAACAAGTTAAAAAGTTCATTCTATCTAGAATGCATTTCAGGTGGCGACTTAAAATACTTTAAGAGGCGATTAAAGCTATCTTTGAAGGAGGCGACATCCAACCGAGCTTTAATCGAGCTCTCATATCCCTGATCCCAAAGGTAGCAAGTCCTCAGTCTATGAAGGAGTTTCGGCCGATTAGCTTATGTACAACGATTTATAAAATTGTCACGAAGATCATAGCTTCTCGGCTTAAACTGATTATGGGAATGATCACCCTCCCTTACCAATCTAGCTTTATCAAGGGAAGGAATATCACAGATAATATCATCATCGCTCAAGAAGTAATCCACTCCATGCGGCGGAAAACCGGGAAACTAGGATGGATGGCTCTCAAAGTTGATCTTGAAAAGGCTTTCGATAGACTCAACTGGGAATTCGTTGCTGATACCCTGCGTGATTCCTGCTTGCCATCTCGACTTGTATCGGTCATTATGAAATGTATCACTTCCTCTTCAATGCAAGTCCTGTGGAATGGCCGGCCCTCGCATGTCTTCTACCCTCAAAGAGGAATCCGTCAAGGGGATCCCCTCTCTCCATATATCTTTGTCTTATGTATGGAAAGATTATCTCAAAAAATTTGCTCAGAGGTAAACAAGGGTGTCTGGAAGCCAATTCAATTAGGTAGAAAGGGTCCATTGCTTTCCCATTTGTTCTTTGCGGATGATTTGATCTTGTTTAGCACTGCCGAGAAGTCACAAGCTCATCTTATCAGTCAAATACTAGCTGAATTTTGTGACTCATCAGGGCACAAGGTGAGTAATGTGAAATCAAGACTTTATTTCTCTAAGAATGTGAGCCCGCAAACAACTATCGAGATCTGCAACATCATGGGATTCCAGAGAACGGATAACCTCGGAAAGTATCTAGGTGTTCCCTTAATCCATAGAAGAGTCACCAAAGATACCTACCGCTATATAGAAGAGAAGGTTCAGGCCAAACTAACCGGATGGAAGGCTAGAACTCTCTCTCTGGCGGGTCGAATAACTCTTGCCCAATCTGTGCTGTTTTCGATCCCTTTGTATGCCATGCAGACCACTCGAATCCCCATTACTACTTGTGACAGGATACAATGTATGATCACTCGTTTTATATAGGGTACCACTGAGACCCATAGAGGCATCTCGTTAGTGCCTTGGGACGCCATGTGCCAACCCATACATTGCGGACGATGCGGTTTGAAGAACCTTAGAGATCAGAATTCTGCTTTTCTAATGAAGCTAGCCTATTCGATAATCACCCAACCTCATCTACTCTGGGTGAAGGTCATTCGAGCTAAATACAACTTAAACGGGGGGCTAGAGCGGAGTTTTAAAACACAAAACTCCTCCTATTTATGGAAAAGTGTTGTCGCAGTTTGGGATGATGTGATCTTAGGATTAAAATGGGAGGTTGGTAACGGTTGCCAAGCACGATTTTGGGCAGACAACTGGGTTGGTGAACTTGGCCCCCTGCACCGATTGTCATATGCACCCATAGCTGAAGACAGCCTTAACAAAACTATAAAGGATTTTGTTTCTACTGATGGACGATGGGACTGGTGCCAATTCGAAGAGCTGCTGCCTCCTGACATTGTTCAGCACATCAGCAATGTTAAAGCCCCAACGGTTAATGGTGCTGTAGACTCCTTTCACTGGTGTTTGGAAGGGCGAAAGGTGTTCAATGTATCAACAGCTTATAATCTTCTTACACGTGACACCTGGAATGACATTTCACCCAATTGGAAAGTTATTTGGAGTTGGCCAGGACCTCAGAAAATAAGAATATTCCTCTGGTTAGCAATGCATGATAGATTACTTACCAACTATGAACGAGTTCGTAGACACATGACGAGCGATGCAGCCTGCTCTTTATGTGGCTGCAGTTGTGAGGATCTCAACCACGTTCTTAGAGGATGTTCCTTTGCTTCTGCGTGCTGGAGCCTAATCATGCCAACCCACGGACATGCAAGTTTATATCTTACCTCTCTCACTGAATGGTTGTTGAAGAACCTTGATACCCATACTACCAATACCAACTGGGGTATCATCTTTGGAGTGCTTTGCTGGAAGCTTTGGTCAGTTCGGAATCGAAGAATCTTCTGTCATGAAGACTTCCGAGCTTCAAGTATTGTTAATGAGGTCCTCTCACTCACGGAGCACATCCAGCAAGTCAATGATGATTTAAGGCAGATGCATTTACTTTAGTTCTTATTTCTTTTCTTTGGACTTGCCCTTTTGTAATTAGTTTCATGCAATAAATATCTTTTCACTCAAAAAAAATACTATAAGTCGTGACCTAGACGTGAAAATTTTACGTCGTGACACGATATACTCAAAGTTATAACCTATATGTGTGTTTGACAATTGAGTTTCCCACCAAGATAAACCCCATCGAATCCATAATTTATTAATCGCAATATGATATAATAATTTTTAAATATATTATAATAATATTTAATAATATATGTAAAAAATATAATACTATATGTAATAATAATATTTAATAATTTATTGTTTATTAAATATATAAATATTATTATATTTAATAATTTATTAAATAAAAATATATTATATATAATTCGGTTTTTCGATTAAAATTGATTTTTCAAATCAAAAACAAAAAAAAAAACCAAACCAAAAAAATCGAATTGAGTTCGGTTTGGTTTTTGGTTTTTTCTCTCACCTCTACACAATCTAATGATTCTCGTGTTCGTCATGACAAGACGTGTCGTAAGAATCTTCGGTCAATATACGATCATTTTCAACACAAATGAATCCAGTTCGTGACAAAATTAGAGATTAAATTGTACAAACTTTACAATCCAATTAATTATATAATATTATTATTACTTGGACAATTTTACTTTTCAATTATATGTAATGTAAATATATTTTCTTTTATTCCATTTTTTATCATTTTATTTTCTCTCATTTTATCACAATATATAAAATAATATATATGTATTAATGATCTTTATGTCCTTTTAAATAATTTTCCTCAAAAAAATCACTTCTCCAACATTTATCCAAACATAAATACATTCTACCAAAAGTCATTCTGAATCTAACATAAATGCATTATGCTAAAATACATTTTGGCCAAAACCCCTTTTTCCAAAATACATCTTATCAAAAGTCATTCCCTTTCCCAAGCAGGCACATTAAAGTTTAGTTGCAATGAAGATCTAATGGATAGACAAGACAGCAAAAATTTACCTAAATTGAGAGATTTTTTGTGCTCATTTAAATTAATAATTAGTGGTAGAAGTTACTTTTTCAACCTGATTTACAGTTTACAAGATAATTATTTGAAAGTGATTGTGTTTTGATTTCCGTGAACGAATATGCCTTTTATTCAAACGAAGAAGACAAAAAATATTGCTTTTGAACTGGTGAAACAGGAAACTTATGAGGATAATTATTGAAAGTTCAGAATTACGATTGGATAGAGGGAAAATAAATGTTTAAACTTTAAACTAAATTAACCGCATGAATTAAAAAGTTGGAAAGAGACATCATCAGAGTTAAGAAGCCACTTATTCAAGATGGTCATGTGGCCTTATTGACATAAACATTGCAGCATATTGCAGAAGCCTACGTTCAGTGTAGTCTGCTCCATTATTATTTTCATTTACAGAACAAATCACTGAACCTCTACTCCTTTTCCTGTAATTTTGCCAAGCAAGTTGGATATTAACAGCAGCCCAGGTTCTCCAATTAGATGAGTAGTACCTGGCTGTTCTCTTGAGTCTCTCATTAGCAAATTTGTAACGGAAGTGATCAGTTATGTACTTAAGGTGTTCAGCACTCAGGCCAAAGGCTTCTGTTGATTCAACACATACGAATGTGGCCGACGACGCCGGGAGCCGGTCTATAAATGGCCGGCGGAGGCACCATGACAGTAGCTCATCTCCCAGAAACCCTCCTGCTTCAAGGTAACTTGTGGCTATCACGCCTTTGCTTAGGCTTTGCATGCGTTTTATTCGTCCACGAACGATGAACACCATCCTTCTCACTGGGTCTCCTTCTCTGATTATCTGTTTCATTTTACATGACAGTGGCATTATT